>RJWH01010925.1:0-14462 GCA_004363575.1 Solenodon paradoxus | reverse complement strand
CACAAATTCAGAGTAGGATGAAGTGTCTTGAAGGTGGACAAGGATGAGAGAGGGGAAAAGCTATGAGTGGGAAAGTACTGGACACAAATTCAGAGTAGGATGAAGTGTCTTGAAGGTGGACAAGGATGAGAGAGGGGAAAAGCTATGAGTGGGAAAGTACTGGACACAAATTCAGAGTAGGATGAAGTGTCTTGAAGGTATCCGTGATCCTCAATAAGGGAACCTCTAGTAAGATTTGAGATTAAAAGCTCTAGGAATGAGGATGCAAGGGGTTAGGAATGTAAATATGATAAGAATTTAAGCAATGAGTCCTGAATCCTTGACTGCAACTCTCTTTAGAAACAGCAAAGTACAGACCAGGTAGCCAGGTTGATGAGGGGAAGGTAACTTCCCCATAAGGCTTGCCAGGTAGACGGCAATGCCTGTGATGAAGCCCTGGTTTTTAAAGAGGATATGGATTCATTGCTCAGGAACATACATCGGGATTTGTTTAACCAGAATATTATAGACTCTGGGCAGAAGATAGCAAATTGAATCTGATTCCCTTGATGTTCATTTCACAAACTAGTGATAAGATAGAAACCTTGAAGACTAAACACTTGGACATGTATTTATTAAATAATGCTTCAGTGACTTGATAGATATAATGCCTGGGTGAAGTGAATATAAATGATAGTAGGGAAACACTATTTCACTATAATTCTGATGATGTATGTACCGTGATATACACATGGACGGAGTTGTGAATCTTTTCTCCAGAAACATAGCATGTAGTAAACAAATGAAACATTAATAAAATAAAATTTTTGAAAAAGGAATACAAGTCTCAAAGCTAAGGGAAAGCTTGAGATCTTGAAAGAGTCTAATGACTAATGGCAGTAAATTATATTTGGAGCTAGATAATATTTACAGATATTCAGTCATTCAACCAACCACTATTTACTCAGCATATATCCTATGCCTGGAATTCTTCCGAGTGTTTGGTGAACATCAGAGAACAAGACAGAAAAAAATCTCAGCCCTTCTCATGACTAAGCTTAGGAGGGGAGACAGACATTAAGAATATGCAAAACAAATTAGTTGCCCAATATGTTAGAAACTGATGAGTGCCACAAAAGGAAAAAGAGTGGAGCAGGATAACAAGAGTTCAGGAGTATGTAGGGAGAAGTGAAATTTTCAGTGGAGTGGCCAGGGTGGGCTGTATCTTCATTATAATAGAATTAACAATCCCCTGCATCTGATTTATCTTTATATTGATGCTAAATTAATCTGACCAAGACTTCTGATTGTTTAAAAATCCTAGATGATTTCCCATTGCCCAAAGAATAAACTATAAGCTTCTTTTATGGGCATTCAAGGTCTTCACCATCTAACTCAGTGTTCCTCACCATCGCTTCCCTTCTCCAGCAAGCCAGATTATTTATTGTACTCTGCCTACATCCCCCCCACCTTTTTTGCTTTGTTGCCTTGTCCTCTTCTCTCAATCTCTGCTCTTGACATTCTATCCACTCTTCAAAGTGCAGCTCAAATATGTCCTCCCAGCAAACTTGTCCTAGATCTTTCCAACCTCAGAGTCCTTGTTTCTCCAAACTCCATGTCATGAATACAGCAGTCAACACATATATTATAGTTATATATGTAAAAAAAAAAGAGCTCTTTCACTGGATCGTAAGTTTCTTCAAGTCAAGAACCAACTCCTTGAATAATCCCACAGTATTCAGTGCCTTATGAGAGTGATTTTTAAATAGCTAAGGTTTGTGACTCTTTTGAGATATAAAGAAAATAAGCAAAAGGTATTTAAGGATAGATAGCCAGCCTGTGTCTTTAAAATCTGAGTCTTCCTAAGAAGGTAGTCAAAGCCCCATCTGTGGGCTCATAGGTTGCAAGTGCCATGGTTGTTAATGGACAGTAGAAGACCAGAAGACACAAAGGAAATGTCTTGACTTTTAATTTTTCTCCAGTTATATTCAACTAATTAAAAATCATGGAACAAGTTCTATACAATGCTGAAGGATGAATTTATTTATACTAAGTGATTAACATGGCATAAAGAGATGTTTCCATTACAGTATTTTGAATTCTGAATTTAAAAATTACCAAAATTAACATGATAACTACTGGAATTGCAAGATGCTTCAGAATCTTTCAGTGGAGATCCTTTTTGTCAGCACTTGCTTTTGCAAGGAAACTCCATTTTCTTCTTGAAAGATATTTTGGGTCGTTTTCCTTCTAGTCCAAATCTCACCTGGAGAGACATGCAGCACTTGGTTGTCTGGACCTCTGAGTATGACCCACTGGCCAATAACCCTGGATGGAAAAAGAATGGAGCAGGCTTGATGGTGAATAGTCGATTTGGATTTGGATTACTAAATGCCAAAGCTCTGGTGGATTTAGCGGACCCCAGGACCTGGATCAGTGTGCCTGAGAAGAAAGAGTGTGTCGTAAAGGATAATGACTTTGAGCCCAGGTAAATGTCTCGAATTTTAAACAAATGTATGCTCTGTACACTATTTGATTGTAATGTTAGTCTCTCTGCCTATTTTTCTCTCACCTATCCTTCTGAAGTAGATGGACAGGGTGTTTGCCAGCAGTCCCTGTGAGCCCATAGGGAATCATGGATTAAAGATCTGCAGATCATCTTAGCATATTTGCATTTCTCTCTACCTACCATATAGCCTTAAGTTTAAGGTTTTACGTATTACTAAGAAAAAAATAATTGACAATTTAATTATTATCAATCCTTAGTTTTTTAGATTCATTCTAATTCAAACAGGTTAAAAAAATTTTAAGTTCATCGAGGATTGATGAAATACAGTGCTTTCCAACTACTACTACTATTATTACATTGTTATCCTTATCATTATAGCCTATGTCCAAATGCATCCCACTTGATGCTACAGTGCTATGTAATTCACGAAGATCTTTTATCACACTGTATTTACATAGACCACAACTGGCTCACCACATCTGGCCCCCAAAGCAAAATGTGGTATGACTGTTTTGTTGATTCTACCAAGGAAACCATGATTATACAGAGGATGCACTTACACGAGAGACCCAAAAGTGGGAGAACTGGGGACTTGCAATAGGAAGATAAAATCATTTCTTCAGAGGATCTTCTTAAGAAGCTCTGTTGCCACAATGCACCACTTTTTGATGGGTTCAGATTTCAGCCTGAATTTTAGTACACTGCAGGTAGCTTTGTGCATAAGTATCTGTGCTCCTTACAGTTTTCCTTTCTCTTTAAAACTTTTCTTATTTTATTGTGGTAGAAGCACATGAGGTATACTCTCTTAACAAACTTTAAGAGCAATATATTATTATTCACTATTCATATTCAAGGTGTTGTACAACTGATATCTAGAAATTACTCATCTTGCTTAACTAAAACTTTATCTCCATTTTTTAATAATCCTCCATTTCCCCTTCCCTTAAGTTTAACCACTATTCTTTGATTCTATGGATTTGACAGTTTTATATACCTTATATAAAATCAGTACCATATAAAGTCATTCACTATTTGTCTTCCTGTGACTAGCTCATTTCATTTAGGATAAAATCCATGACTTTCATATTGTTGCATACTACAGAATTTCTTGTTAAAAGCTAACTAATATTCCATTGTATGTATATACCACATTTTCTTGCATTCATCTGTTTATGAACATTTAACTTGTTTCCACATCTTGGCTATTGTCAATAGTGCTACAGAGAACATGGAATCTCTTTGAGATGCTAATTTTAACTATTTTTGAAAAATATTTGGAAGTATGATTGCTGAATCATATGTTTGCACCATTTTGAATTTCCATCAATTGTGTAACAGTTTCAAGTTTTTCATATGCTTACCAACATTTGTCTTTTTTTAATAATAGCCATCTGACAGGTTTTTCTATATGTGGTTTTGAATTGTATTTCTCTGATGATCAGAACTGTTGAACATTTTTTTCACATACCTATTGGCTATTGATATCTTCTTTGGAGAAATGTCTATTAAGTCCTTAACTCATTTTTTGAGAATCTAGTTATTATCATTTTTTGCTATTAAGCTGTAGGGATTATAGAATTTTGAGATTAACCCCTTATCAGATAAATGTTTTGCAATATTTTCTCCCATTCGATCCATAGATTGCCTTTTCATTTTGTTGTTTCCTTTGTTATGCAGAAACTTTTTAGTTGGATGTAGTCCTCCCTACATTTTCTTCTAGTTTTACAGTTTCAGATCTTATATTTAAGTCTTTAATTCATTTTCAGTTGATTTGTCTGTATGGTGTTAGATAAGAGCTCAGTTTCATTATTTTGCACATGGATTTCCATTTTCTCAGCATCCTTTCACCACTGAGTATTCTCAGCACTATTATAAAAAATTAGTTGACCATATATGTACAGGATTATTTCTGGATTTTATGTTCTGTTCTACTGATCTTAAAAATAAAGATCTAATGTAGCTTTATGTCAGCACCATACTGTTTTGATTGTTGTAACTTTGTAATACATTTTGAATCAAGAAATGTGCTGCCTCCATCTTTGTTCAGGATTAATTAGCTATTTGTGGTCTTTTATGTTTCCATAAAAAGTATAGAATTGGATTTTCTATTTATGTAAAAACCTTACCATTTTCTATGCATTAAAATTTATTTACAGTTAATCATAAAATTGGTTCTACTCCTAACAGGAAGAGACAACAAGCTTAGTTGATTATCTAGTCAAGACATACTTGCATAAAGTATAAGGAGGAAGATAAGATATATACCTTATTCAATGATGATTATTTGATATTTAGAGCCCTAAAAGCTAATGGAGAAGTTATCATTGAAATTCCAACAAGAGCTTGTGAAGGACAAGAAAATGCTATCAAGTCCCTGGAACATGTTCAGTTTGAAGCAACAATTGAATACTCCCGGAGAGGAGACCTTCATGTCACACTCACTTCTGCTGCTGGTAATTTTTTTGACAAGTTCAAAATTTCTTCCAAATGATTTATTTTAAAACTTCAGGATAAATTGATTATTTCGAATCATGAGTGTTTTTGTTTATTTATAAGATTAAGTTTATAAGTCGGTATTTTCATGTCTTAAAAATTGCTTATTTTTCACTTTTCTTGATATCAGAATTAGGCCCTGCTCATTCTTGCTGGTTCTTAGATAAGCAGTGAATGCAGTCTGTTCAAGTAATACCAAATTAATAAACCTATCTGGAATTGCACATTTTCAGACTGTGGTCATTTTCCAAATCACTGATTATCATTCCTCTCCATTAACACATTAGTGAAAATTACTCTGATATTAATAAAGCTGATATATCAGACACACCTAAGGAATCAGTTGAGAAACTTGGAATTCTGATCTATGAATGAAAATTAAGAAGAGTAAACATTTTCCCTAATAATATGACTAAGGTGACATGATATATGCGCATTTGCTCTTTCCTGAGAGGATACTAATTCAGATGAGATCTTGAATAAAGAAGAACCTATGAACTGTAAATCACAATCCAACCAGGAGATGCTGTCCCAGTGCTCTTTCATGTTTTAGTAGGATCAGCTGACTAAATTCAACTTCTACAGATGCTGCATAAGGAAGGATGAGTTATCTCTATAATCTCCTTCCAGAATATGAACTTTCTAGGGGTTTGGACTAGACTGTTAATTTTGGATTTATGCTTTCTAGATATATTGGAACTAGCCTGAAATATCGGTGGAATGTTTTTTTAAAGGACAGGTACACAAAAGAATTAAAGTGAGAAGACAGGAAGAAGGGAAGAGATAGGAGATAGAAGCATTTATTTATTTACTTGTTCATCTTGGTTGTTGTCCGCTGGCCCAGGGTCACAAGCCCAGGTCCTCGTGGACTATGCCAGCTGGAGACCACAGACTTTACTGCTAAGATACTAAGGCATGCCAGAATCCTTTTGCGTTGATGGCTCTAATATTAATTTGACCCTTTAATTTGAAAAGAAATATTTCTTGATCTATAGATAGCCTGGATTTGAAATTTAGAGTTATTCCTATAGTTTTTATATAAGATATTATTATACTAATATAGCTTTATTTTTTGTTTCTACCCTAAATTATAGATGTAGGTACCTAGTAAATTTTCAATATTTCCTCATGATAGTTGCACTAAAATGTATTTTAGGTCTTTGACTCTTTAATATAATTTACTAATGTAGTTTTCTTAGCTTTTATTCAAATAAACCTAATCAATATAGTAATTCACCATTTATTTTTCCACTATAATTATTGAGAATGTATCACGTGCTAAATACTATGGATAAAAACATTTGTGCTTTTTTTTTTTTCTTGTGAATTTCTCTATTCTGGTCTTACACTAAAAAAAAATTAGGAGAATTCATCTTTTCCAGTTTCATTTTCAGTTATCACATGAGTGTATCCCATTATCAGAGCTGCCAGGATACTCATTAACTTGTGTTTGTTGCGTGAAATAGGAACCAGCACCATACTATTGGCTGAAAGAGAACGGGACACATCTCCTAACGGCTTTAAGAGTTGGGACTTCATGTCAGTCCACACGTGGGGAGAGGATCCCACTGGCACCTGGACTTTGCAGGTAACAGACACGGTGAGTATGAATGAAAGAATGTAAAGACACGAGCTCACTTTTAAACCCACTACAACACTTTTTAGGCTGGTGTAATCATTAATCTGGGCTCTAAGGAACTTTGATCACTCCCTAGCAGAAGTAAGGAAAAGGGGGTAGTGTTTCAAGCCTTGCCTACTTAGCTACATAGTTTTCAAAGATGAAACAAAAAGGTAGGCATCAGCCATATTATGAGAAGGAAAAGGTATAATGATACACTAAGTGACAAACTAGGACACAAACTCAAGTTCCGCGGCAGAAGGCAGTCAGCCATGTGACCTACTCAACCCCTGGCATCACCAGTATAGTTAAATGCTGGGCCAGCTTTGCTCTGCTGGGGGCACAGCGTGGAACTCTTACAAATGTTTACTACAGCGGCTCTTTAGAAGTAGCTTACTTGTCAAAGTATCTTATTTAATATGACTTTTTTTTGTTTTGTTTAATTTTGTTTCAGTTATGAAAAGCATTTTTCATTTCTCCTCCACTCTGTTTACTAGCACTTTGGTATCTTTCTAAAATTGTCTCAGAAATAAAGCAAGGAGTGTCTGAGTAAAAAGCCCAGTACAGCTGAATTATTTATTTTTGCATCATTTCTATAGTATTTTTCTGTAGGTGCGCATATAAATGGTGTTTTGTCTGAGTGCTTCTGGATAAAGGTGTTATAAGTATCAGCAGCACCGAATTCCAAGATCTAGAGAACTTTTTTTTTTTTAAGGAAAGATGCAGATAGGAATGAAAGCGAGCAGGCAGGCAGTCAGGCAAAAAGAGGAGAAAGAAGCACTTTATGTAGCTGTACATCCTGATTGTTCTTCTCCGACTGAGATGTGAACCATGAGATGTTTGTGGACTGCACATTGGCCAGAGGCAGTAGACCAAGCCACTGCTTCACCAGAATGTGATGATGACTTTAAAAAATGAGGTTAAATTCTTAAGTATGTGAATTGAATTAGTATAAATTCTACTGATTGTTACATCTTTCTCCGAGAATAGCTTTTTCCTAATGACTGCTAAAATTGTGATTTAGAAATGTAAGCTATACAAATTTCAGTGCTCTTAGAAAGAACAAGTAGGTGGTGGTACTATCATCAAGCTTCACCTCCATTCCTTCCACTCAATTTTGCTGTCAAGAAACTATAAAAATAATTTTACAAATATGGGCCAATTTTCTATCAACTCCACAAAATCTGACTATGTTTACATTTTCTATATTGTAGATTTCAGAGTATTATTTGTCAAATAATTGTTGATCCTCTGAAGATGATTATAAATATAGTTCCTATGAATATACAGTTTTAAGGATTGATTAATGCTTAAAGCCATTTGTAGTACCTCATAGAGGCTAGCGTTTTCCCCCAGTGGAATGTTTCTGTAAGTTGTTAGTTGGTAAATACAATTTTATTTATAGAAGGTATAGTCAACTTTTCAACAACACCTCCAATATAGAAAAAAAGGTTCACAGAGAGAAGTCTGATTTTATTAATGAAGCAATTTCAGATTTTAAATCCCTGCACCTGTAAACTATGTTGCTTTCATTTTTAATTGAAATAATGTTGGTTTATAACATTACATATCTCTATCTGCATATAACATTATATATCACATCTATTTCAGGATACAGCATTGTACTTCAATGTTTGTATATACTAAGCATGATCAGCACCAAAGTCTTAATATCCACCGCTATACAATTGATGCATTTTTACTCACATCACTCTCTTTGCCTCCTTCCCCGCTGGTAACCACCAATCTGTCTTCTGTGTCTAAGGGTTTGCTTTTGTTTTCTTTCTTTATATGCCGTACATGAATGTCATCATATATTTGCCTTTCACTGTCTGACTTTTTTCACTCAGCATAATCCCCTTAAGGTCCATCCATTAAGCTGTCAATTTTCATAGCAAGAGTGTTGATTCCAGTGATTTATGACTTTGTGACTCGAGCTCTCCACATGGAATGTACGAACATTCTTAATTAGATTTTAAATATGAAATCCTTTTCAGGTTTTTTGAAGGAGTTTGCTTGCTATTACCCAGGGCACATTAAAATTATGCATGTTTATTCATTAGTCTGGAAGAATGCAAAATGAAGGAAGAATTGTGAGCTGGAAGTTGATTTTGCATGGGACCTCTTCTCAGCCAGAACACATGAAGCAGCCTCGTGTGTACATGCCCTACAACACCGTTCAGAATGACAGACGAGGGGTGGAAAAGATGGTGGACTCAGGAGAGGTCTGTGTGGCTCTATTCTTCTCATTTTTAAACTGTAGTAGGCAATGTAGTGACGAAGCTGTATCTCGTTTTCAGGCAGAGAGTGAGTTAAACACTCCCTGCAGAGGAAATGGAGTAGGAGAAATCAACTTCATTTTCCATAGGATGAAATCCTTTAATTTGTTAAACTGATCATTCATCAGAATTTAGAAATTGAAATTATTGATTCAAATTGTTGAAACTCTTAACATGAATTTTCTCCATTTAGAATGTGTCAATTGAAAAGAGAGCTGTTACTGTGCATGATCACCTATAGCTAACATTTGGATTGCGCATAGTTCTTTTCACTGTTCCTTTTAACCAATAATCCCTTTTACTTAGAAAGGGTTAGAATGTCCATTTTTCATAAAGAAAATCAAGGCTCAAGACCAAATCTTACAGGCATCTCTTTAGTTTTCCCTTGTCACACTTCTTGGAAACTTCAAGGGGAGTTATAGAATCATAATTTCTCACAGGAAAATGTCAGAGATAGCTAAAGGCAGTCACTCACTCACAGCCCTGAGTCTCAGCCTGTTAAGACTACTGGCTTCTCCATTACCAAACAGTGACCACAATTTATCTCTGTATCCCTCAGCGCCTAGCATAGTGTCTTAGACATAGAAGGTAAGTTATCCAAATCTGGTTCTGTGACGGGAGACCAGCAGATATGAGCACTCACATACATCGTGTCATTCATTCTTTAAAACTACCAGCAATGGAGAACTTCCTATTCCCAATTTACAAGATGAAGTTCAGCGAGATTAAAAGTGTACCAAAAGTGCATCTAAGTAATAAAATGAAAGTGAATCCTGAGTTTGTGTGATTCCATCTCGGGCCCTCTCCGCTCCTCAAAGTGCCTCTCAAGGAGCAGATATGGGCATATGCTTCAGCTGTCTTGAATGGCCCTAAATAATAAGACTTCTTCCCTCTGCTGGTGGCATTCTGTGTTTCAGGAGCAGCCCACACAAGAATACCTAAATGAGCTCCCTTTGGCATCAAAAAGCCCACTCAGTGGCAGCGCAGAGGGCAGAAGAGCAGAGCTGGCAGAGGGAGTCTCTTCCGAGGCCATGCTACGACTCCTGCAGAGTGCTTTCAGCCAAAACTCAGCCCCCAAGCAATCACCAAAGAAGCCCCCAAGTGCAAAGCTCAACATCCCTTATGAAAATTTCTATGAAGCCCTGGAAAAGCTGAACAAACCGTCCCAGCTGAAAGACGCTGAGGACAGTCTGTATAATGACTATGTTGATGTTTTCTATAACACGAAACCTTATAAGCACAGGGATGACCGGCTACTGCAAGCTCTGGTGGACATTCTGAGGGAGGAAAACTAAAATAAGTGTGCCGTCCTAAGTTGGAAATACTCTTAACTTCTTCCTTCCCCATAGATTTTGGCTGTATCTGAAGTGGTTATTTTTGTCACTGATTCTTATGCTTATAATAATATCCTTTGTGGTCATTTTTCTTTTTTCTCCCTAAACTGGACATTTGAAAGTGATGAGCTCAAAGCAGTAAATTCCGCTTCCTGAACGGATCATAGCTCTTTTAGCACATGTCTTCTCTGCCTACGCCAGGAAAATGTTTTGTTCTTTCTGGAGCCACAGTTCACATGTGTTTCTCACATCACCTTAAAACACCTTCTTGGGTCTCCCATTTCATTTCCCCAAAGAAAAGGCATAACCTGGGCAATATCCCACTGGAAAATATAATCTGCAAAGAATAGAAAGAAAACTGTTCCTAAAGGTTGTTCTTTATCTTTACCACATGGTATTAGAACTGTGATGCTTTGCAAAGTTTCCAGCGAGAGTTCGCTATCAGATCCATCCCATAGACTTTCCTGCTCCAAAGTGCTGCTCAGTCATGGAGTGGCCCTCTGGTCATTTCAAGGGAAGGGTGGGTTATTGAGATCCAGAAACATCATGAAATCTGTATTATCTGGTTTGAGCAAATTTAGAGCATTCTTTTTTGCCTGGTATGCCACATAGAGGCCTCATGGATAGAAGGGTGACCGTGATTTCATGCTGTGTGCTCTGGTCTTCCTCTATTTCCCCTTTTGAAGGTTTTCCTTACCTGTCTCCTTTTTCAATCACAAACTCAATGCTGAGTACTATTTATACTACTTTATTAGAATAAACATACACTTGCGACTCAGCATATTCCCAGTCATAATTAATTTAACAATAATAACAGGAAGTCACTCATAACAGAGAACCAGTATAAATAACAGGAAAATATTCATGAGGAGGAGAGCTCATGGGAGGTTTTGTTTGTTTTTAGATTGTACTCATTAGAACAAGTTTTTTGTTATGGTCTGGTTTTTGATCTTTGAAACTGCATTTATTCCTTGAACTAAAGGCCCTTCTCTAATCTTATAGCTGTTATTATCCAAATTCTCAACAAATTGCTTCCACGCTTCAACTCAGAGACTATAAGTTGTTGGCCTACATCCTACATTTGTCCCTCAGGTAGATTTTGTTTGGCATGTAAAATGTTTTTAAAATGTGAGTGATTATTGAACAAAGGAGATTTTGCATAAAACTTGATTCTCAGTCTCCTTTTCCCTCCTGGCAGCAGTTGTCTGGAACTGAGTAGCAGCCACCAACCTAGACATGGGTGTCAAATCCTGTGTAGCACCCTGCTCCCCGCTGCCTACAGCGGTCACCTTCCTGGTCGGCACGCAGGCACTTGATTTTGCTCACTCCTGCACGAAATTGACATGCACAAAGCGTGAATGTGTTAGAAAAATTATCCTTAACTTTTTTCAAGCAGAATCTATATGATAATATACCTATGAGAATTTGCCATGATTTATTTATAGGCATAAAACTTGGTATTCAGCCCTCTGAAAGTACCTCTGAAGTCTAGTTTGATATATTTATTTAATCTCACCCCACCTGGATATGCTCCTTTGCACTAATTCAATTGTTAACCCCCTAGCTTCCCATTCTCTGTAATGCTCACTCACACTCCCATGAGCTTGCTGTTTGTAATTCTTCTAAGATGTCTGACCTTCTTAAGGTCACATGTCATTGAACTAGACCAGGAAGGAAACACTAGACTTTGCCACTTTCTTGGGTTTGAAGTGTGGTTGGTAGTATCTTACCCTATATTTCACTTTCTGCCCCTATTCTATTTGAATGTCAGTAGTGTAAGGGTGTCTCTAGAGCAATGCCTGTGATGCTTAAGGAACATTCTAAAGGAATTGTACTATCACTCTCTTCCTGAAATTTTACATGTTATTTGATATAAAGTGTTGGATATAATTTTTTTTAATTGCAACATATCAAAAAGTGTTAACTCTGAAAAGGACCAGAGAGTTATTAGATAATTTTTCAACAGAAAAAACAAAACAAAGCAAAGCTAAGCCTCAGAGAGTCTGATACATGGTAAGAAATGAAATCTCATCTTATCCCTGTTCCTAATCTAATGTTAATTTTATGAAGCTTTCTTTTTCATCCTTCTTAATACTATTTTTCATAGGTTAAACTCCAACCAATTCATTCGATGGTAGCCAAAGGTTCACTACAGAGAAGCTTTAATACTTAAAGTCATGTTTGGATGTTTCCAACCTAGAGGATAGTGTTCAGACAAAATATTTTTGTTAGTCTTTCCTAGTGCCTGTGTGGATTTTTGTGAAAATATAAAAAAGGAAACTTATATAATATTTCCCTTGGAATTTTAAACTATATTTTCTTTACAGGTATTTATAATGTACCAATGCTTTTATCAAACAGAATTTTAAAAGGCATAATAAATTAATTATATTAAAGAATTGAAATTTTCCTGAGAATAAGAAAGTTTCATCCAATAAAATATTTTTTGGAGAGGCATGTTCCTCTGTCAGTGAAAAAAAATAGTGTAATATATATGTATTGTGGTATTAAAAGTGACATTTGTCTAACTGTATGGTACAATGTGTAACTGAGTTATCATGTGTGGTCTTAGCATTCTTAAGGGAATTCCTACATTATATACATTGATGTATCAACTGAATATGTAAAATATGCTTATAAATCACAAGAATAAACAGTTTCTCACTAAGTCAAAAAGGGGGGAAAAGCTCATATTTCCAGCAAAAAACAATTTCTCCTCTTATTTACTGTGTTTCCCAAATGGACTGAAAAATAATCATTGGAGGTTTACACTAAGAAGCAAATTCCTTTTTAGAAAAATGACCTTTCTAGAAAGCAATTTAAGAATCTCCTTAACTAGGTAAATTTCATTTTCCTTCGTTGTCTCATTTCCTTTATTTGTTTTTCACTTTCTTGACAATACTCAAAGTTCTATGAATGAGTCTTAACTAAAGTGTTGGTGAAAAAACAAAAACAAAACAACTAAAGGGATTTTCTACACGTGAGAGAAATAGCATGCAACAATTCACTAAACATGATTCTGTTTAAAGGCGAGAGTATAGTGGCTAAGCATTAAATCCTTCCCAGAGTTCCCCTGAGCAGAAGCCCTCATTTTCCAAGTTTGCTCTCTTGTCTATTTTCTCCCCTGCTTCACTCTTCCATTCTGGATTTCACTCACGATTTCAGAATTGATCTTCCTACCCAGGAGGGCTGATTTTCCTCCAGATTCCATTCCCTTACATAATAATTATTCAGTTAAACTAAAATTCTGAGGAATTTCAGAAGTCCTGTTCTAACAGGGTTTTTTCCCTTCCACCCAGCTGACTTCAAAATCTTCCCAAGAGGGAGGGCTGAAGATCTGTCTTATTTTGAATGTGCATTCAGTAACTATTGGATTAACTACAGGCAAGCTATAAGTACAAGTAGAAATATATGCACATCTCAAGGATGAACATTAATTCTTAAACATAAATTTAAATCCATAAGGAAAAAGAAATGTTTTTCTTACTGCCTCATAATGTTTCAAAGTTATAGTACTGATACACATGATGATTATAATTATTTATTCCACTTTTACTCCTGTGGACAGAGTATACCTTCTTAGATCATTGATGTTGAGCGACCATGTGATTGGCTTTGCAAAAAATATTTATGGGCATGATGAAAATAAGGGCCTTAAATATGCCTGCACAGCTTGACTGGACTCTTGTTTTTTAGTGATATGGTGCTATAAAATGATTAGGGTCCAGGGAACTACTACCTCATTGACCCATTTTCCAAAACAAATGTATATGGAACATATCTTAACCAAATCCACAATCTGGAGTCAAATCAGCCACCTCATAGCATGAAACAGAGCTGTGTTGATAAGTATAGACAAAATAAGCTGAACTTGTTTTCTTGGCAACTTGTGAGAATGAGAATAAATATTTAGTATAAGCCACTGAGTCTTGGGGTAGTTTGTTACACAGCCTTACTGTGTACAAAACTAACAAGAGTTCCATATGTCTATTTCAGTACCAATACTACTCTCTTTCAAATTATGCTTTTTTGAGTCTAGAGTACAAAGAAGCTGTTGGGGACTTGGGCCAGGCCACAAAGCCAGGCTGATGCAATCCAACAGAAAATTACACTCAGAGGTACCTCAGCCACTGCCCTGTTTGCCTAACGGTCGCCTCCCTATTTTCATAAACAAAGCATAAACATTAGCAACCAAGAATATTAGCAACCAATCAATTAGCAACCAGTCAGAGCCTTGATCACGCGCACTA
>RJWH01010924.1:0-14503 GCA_004363575.1 Solenodon paradoxus | reverse complement strand
AGGAGGAGGAGGAGGAGGAGCAGGAGGAGGAGGAGGAGGAGCAGGAGCAGGAGGAGCAGGGAGGGGTGAGCCACACAGCTCAGGATCTACCCCACTGACTGTGACGGCCAAGATCCTAGCCAGAACCCACAGGGTCCAGCATCCACTGCATCACAGAAACATTAGGGATGTGTCTGTAGAAAGGACAGAGGTCCTTGTCAGTCTTACAAGATTGGCAGAGCAGGGACACATGACAGGAGCCTCCCAACCCAACTCCATCCCATCCAGGACCCTCTCATTCCAGTTCCACCCTATTCAGGACCCTCCCAATCTAGTTCAATCCCATCCAGGACCCTCCCAATCCAGTTCCATCCCATCTAGGACCCTCCCAACCCAACTCCATCCCATCCAGGATCCTCCCAACCCAGGACCCTCCCAATCCAGTTCCATCCCACCCAGGACCCTGCCAGCCCAGTTCCATCCCATCTCAGGACCCTTCCCTCCAGGATCCTCCCATCCAGTCAGCGTCTTACAGGGAGTTGAGCTGAGTTTTCCCCAAGATGTCTGCAGTCTGCAGCACCCATGAGAGAAACAGCCCAATCCCACCTCTGCCGCTCTATATGCCCTCTCTTCTTTCCAGGTAATTTGGAAGGCAGATCATTGTAGGTCTGATGGGAAAAAACATGGATTGTAGCACAAGATTCCCACAGTCCTCATTTTTACCTTATTACATCCTGATGGGGAGGACTAGTGACCAATATCTGTACTTTTCTTTTAACACCTTGTCTGGAATCTCCTGCATTCAATTTACCACCTGCAGACTAGGCTTATCCTTCATCTTCTAATCAAGTGTCCTTCCACCTGATTTCTCCATCTCCCTCCTCTTCCCTCTGGTCACCACTCATGTGATTTTATAAGCTCAACATCTATGTTTGTTTGAGGTAGTTTGTTCCTTTGCTGAATTTATCTCCCAGACAGGAGTGAGATCATCAAGTATTTGTCTTTCTCCTTCTGGAAGATCTCATGGAGCATCCTCCCCTCTTGTTCCATCCATGTGATTTCAAGAGGCGGGATCTCACCTTTTTCATGCCTGAGTAGTATTCCTCTCAATGTCATGCTTTTCTTTGTAAAAAGGAATGTTGTTTGCTGACCACGCTGCACAGAAGCCCAGATCTCTTGCACCAGATGCAAAATTTATTCCACAAATACTTCCCCGCCCTCAGCTCCTCCTCCTTGGGCACTTCTGTCTCCAATACTCAGGGAATTCCTGAGGTTACTGGATGTTTCACGGCGCAGTGAGTCTCTGGTGAAAATGAGGACCCCATGTTCCCGTCTGCAGATGTGACAGAACAGGCTGTACTTCCAGATGGGCCTCTCCAGCCTCTTTCAAAGCCTGTTGCAAGTTCCCACCCTAAATGCCACCAGGTGGCACATGGGAGCAGGACCTGCTCCCAGGACGATGCAGACATGACGTCGGGGATGCTGACTTGATGCTTCACCTCCTTCATCCTCAGGGGAAAAGGCAAGGTCACCCATTAGGGAGAAAACACTGGCCATGGACGTAACACATGGACCTGGAGGGTGAGGAGGTGCCGAAGGTGGAAGTCCTACCTGTTCCACCTGGGAATGCCACCGGGGTCGGCCCTGCAGAAAACAGCCTGGCGGCCCCTCCAAAAACCCAACGCAGGAGGATGGAATCTGCAGGAGCACCGTGAGCAGGGACTCCAGCGGGGCACCCACAGGAGTGCTCTTCAGCGACGACGGACACCCGGCCACGGGCGAGCATGCACACGGAAAAGGGAATTCAGATACCTGCTACCGGGGTGGTGCCGCGTGAGGTCTTCAGTCCACAAAGGACACAGGGCGGGTGCCTCTGCTCCCGCGAGGTCCCTAGAGCCCCATCCATGGAGACAGAGAATAGACGACAGCACAGGGGCAGCAACTGGAGGGCACAGGCCTGTGAGGGTCCTCTGGGGACCGCGTCTCCCGGGAGGAACGTTCTGGAGAGGATGGAGATGACGTCATGCGGAGAAGGCAGGGTGACGTCATGCGGAAAGGACGGGGTGACGTCACCCGGAGATGATGAGATGACGTCATCCGGCGACGGCGGGAGTGACGTCACCCAGAGATGACCTCATCCAGACAAGGCGGGGCGACATCATCCGGAGCGTACGGGGTGACGTCATCCGGCGAGGGCGGGGATGACGTTATCTGGAGATGACGGCGGAGCTGGTGGCCCCGCAAGGTGAGTTCCTCAGCGTCGTGGGTCCCTTGCACGGAAGCATCCTTGTCAGGTCGGGTCGTCGGCAGACTGGACAGTGGCCCCTTTCTACGTGAGCAGGACGTTGTGCTTGGTTCCAGCACGATTTTATCAAAGCAGGACAATTCCACGCAGGCTCAGAAAAAGCTTGCCTTCCGCAGGGTCCCACACGGCCGGTCCACGCTGATTTCTTTCCAGAGAGCTTTGGGGGTTCTTGGCGACAGCCGTCACGTCCCCGCCTCCCGGCCTCCCCGACCTCACGAGCTCACGCTCCCTCGGGGGACCCACAGCTGGCCCGGCAGCGTCCTAACGAGACGCCCGTCCCTTCCCTTCATCAGATCCACGCAATCAGCCTGGAAAACCGTCCCAGATGTGGGAGCAGCACCGAGGGCCCCGGGTGACGGCCGGGACACAGGGCACGGGGAGGTCACCTTCTGGATGCAATTACCGCGCTGCGGGGATCGGCGGGGGCTGGGGAGGTGTCGCAGCGCGGTCCCTCGTAATTGCACGCGCGGAAATTGCTCACCCTGAAATTGCCGGGGCTCGGGCGTCCGGGCCATGTGTGCAAGCCTGGGGGATGGGGCGGAGCTGCAGGAGACCCAGGCAAAGAAAGAGGAGGAGACAGAGAAGGAGATGGAGGAACAAGGGGAGGAGCAGGAGGAGGAGCTGGAGAAGGGGAAGGAGAAGCAGGAGGAAAAGCGTGGGGAGGAGATGGAGGAGATGGAGGAGAAGGAAGAACAGGAGACGCACCAGAGCGAGGCCTCTGCCTGAACATGGTTCCTCCTCCGGGTCCCACCCTCTGCTCAGCTCCCAGAAGACGGATGGAGGGAGGTCTCACGTCCTCGGCCGTCAGCGCCGAGCTTCTGGAGACATGGCCCCGCCGCCGGTGACAAGTCGTGTCTGGGTGCTGGAGCTCCCATTCCCCGCCAGCCAGAGCTCACAGGGATGCCTGGTGCAGGTTCTCCAGCAGACACGCCTGCGTGCACGAATCGTGCACAGCTGATGCCCCACACAGGTTCAGCAGACACGTTGCTCCAGCACGAAAATCAGGCCCAGGCTTCCCCAGTCCGAGGTGCCGGAGCCCCCTGCCCGGGCCCCGTTGGAGCGTTTTGGCATCTGATGACTAGAACCGGGATCTTTCTGCCGAGAAAGCCTCCTCCTGTGCAGACCCACCCGGTGAGAGATGATTCTGGAGGCCACCCTAGAAGCTTCTGGCATCTTCGGAGAATGGAATATTGGGAAGACCCCTGGGGACTTTAGCCAGCAGGGCAGCATTGCAAGAGGCCACCTGGTGTGTGAGCGCATCGACCCCAGATGCCCCTTCTGAGCAAGCGCATCGGGACAGAGCGAGGGTCGGTGAGCCGGCCTGGGGTCAGGGACATGGGGACCGGCTCAAAGACTCAACAGGTCTGGCTCTAGAGAAACAGGGAGGCAGACCCAGCCCAGTGACGCCTTCCATCCCCTTGTCAGAGCGAAGTTACAACGCAGGCCACTTCCCCAGCCTTCTCCTCTGTGTCTGGTGGCCCTGGGACGTGCTCCCGGCTCCTCTGTCACCCAGCAGGCCACCCGATCCCGGGTCCTTCACCCCGTGGTGAGAACAGACGGAGGACGGTGCTGGTTCCTCAGTGACAGCTGCCCAGCACCTGACAAAGGGGCAGAATCTGCACTGCTGACTCTGCATAGCTGAGGGGACACGGGATCGCCTTCTGCACCGAGTGCTGATGGGGGTGCCATCAAGGGACATCCCGCAAAGCTCATCCCCCTGAGTGTCAGGTGCATGCACAGCTGAGCTCAGATGGACGGCGAGCGGTGAGCCAGCCTTCATGTGTTTTGCAGAATCCCCTGCAAATCAGCAGCGAACCAGGCAGAGAGAGGGACGTTGGAGAAGCTGGGAGGGTGCGCAGGCCTCTCACCTTGGTCAGCGGTCTT
This sequence comes from Solenodon paradoxus, assembly GCA_004363575.1. Taxonomy (NCBI): domain Eukaryota; kingdom Metazoa; phylum Chordata; class Mammalia; order Eulipotyphla; family Solenodontidae; genus Solenodon; species Solenodon paradoxus. The sequence goes on along the minus strand of RJWH01010924.1, from coordinate 10,335 downwards.
CCCGAGAGAGACCTGTGCACTTGCCCCCAGACGTAGAGCCGACCCTTTGATTCCTGCCAGCAGGTGCAGCCTGAGGTCACCTGAAGGAGGAGGAAAGAAGCAAGAAAGGATGGAGAAAGCCGTGAGGATAGAGGACACCTCCCAGGAACCCTGACCAGGACCCATGTCACCCGTGTCCAATGCTGGGCTTCTCAAATTCTGTTTTCCAACACCCGTCCCCTCTGGGGGTGCTGAGTCAGGCCGGGACACACCGAGAGTTTTCTCACATCTCTGCATGTTTTCTAAGCAAAGGAGCCCCCTTCAGGGACAGAGGTTCAAGGAGTTTCTGGGCCAGCCCGACGCGGTTCTGGACCGGCTGCCTCTGCCCACGGAGCCTCCTACATTCACAGGTTGCTTCCAGGGAAACGCGAATTGCTTGCTTTCCAGCCGTGACTTGACATCTCTTGCAAGCGTGCATTGGAATAAGACCGGCGCCTCCAGGGTCTGGGGGTGGGGGGACAGCCCCAATGTCAGCCATTCAATCATCCGAGAAAGGGACTCCCTTCTCACTGCCCCTGGGAATGGTCAGGGGTCAGCGTCCTCTGGGTGTCTGTCAAAGTGACATCCCCGGTTCTCAGCCCAGGGACAAAGTTCCCTCCCCCCTCGTCCTCTGGAACTGGCCCGTCCCGCCCCCGTCCAGCAGAGTCCCAGGGCCCTCTGCCCCAGCCATTCCTCCTTCCTTCCCTGATTGCTCCCCGGAGAAGCCCCCGCATCCTCGGCCTGCAGACTCGTTGGCATGGCTGTGTACCCCTGTCCTCACTCCGTGATTTGAGAAATTTATGGTGCAGATGGGGCAGGAGCGTCCTGTCTCAGGTGCTGGAGTAGGTCTGTTCTGATGTTCGTAGAGAGAACATCTGCACTGAAAGCAAAATTCTAACGCGGGGTATTTGCTGATGAGACTGGGGTATGTGAGGACCTGCCCTGCAGACTGGAGACGCAGGAATGAGTGGGAACAGGGAAAAGGAGCAAGGACCTGAGATCCAGGTGTCTGCTTGTGGGAACGCATAGGGGAGATGAGGGTGTCTGGCCAGGGTGTCAGATGCAGCCTCCAGGAACGCGGGTCTGGGGTCGGAACGACGGGGAGGAGGCAGCCGAGGGGATGGATGTAAAGTGCCAGGTCGAACCACGTCCCAGAGATGCCCACGTCCCAACCGGCTCAGAGAACAGAAGCATCTTGCAGAGATGCTGACGTCTGACGGGACGTAGTGACGTCCCAGGGATGCTGACGTCTGACGGGATGTAGTGACGTCCCAGGGATGCTGGTTCTGACACCCCGATGCACGAGGCCCCTTGAACTGCAAGGTCAGCTGTGGTCTAGGTCACGAAGGTTTGCACAGTGGCTTCGGCACGAATGCTCCAGCCCTTTGCGTCCGTCAGACTCATATTCTCCATGAGCCTGAGGTTTCCACAGGCCCCTTGGCCGAGCTTTCTGCATCAGGAGCGGCGCCAGCCTGCGCGTCAGCCCCAGGCCCGCAGAGGCCCCTGCTGGGACCATGTCTGTGTCCTCACGAGCTAGTCCCACCAGGTCCTCAGCCTCAGCCTCTGTGTGGGGGACGATCAGAGAGAAGGATGGGGATGAAGATGGAGAGAGATGGAGAGATGGAGGGAGATGGAGACAGATGGAGAGATGGAGAAATGGAGGGAGATGGAGAGAGATGGAAAGAGATGGGGACATTGAGAGATGGAGAGAGATGGAGAGATGGAGGGAGACGGAGAGAGATGGAGAGAGATGGAGAGATGAGGAGAGATAGAGAGAGATGGGGAGATGGAGGGAGATGGAGACAGATGGAGAGAGATGGAGATGGAAAGAGATGGAGAGATAGAGATGGAGAGATAGGGATAGATGGGGGGAGATGGAGAGATGAACTGATGGAGAGAGATGGAGGGAGATGGAGAGAGATGGACAGAGATGAAGATATGGAAAGATTGAGAAAGGTGGAGACAGATGGAGATGGAGAGACGAAGAGATGGAGGGATGGAGAGAGATGGAGAGATGTGGGGAGATGGAGAGATGGAGACATGGAGGGAGATGGAGAGAGATGGAGAGATGGAGAGACGGAGGGGATGAAGGAGAGGTCCCCACACCTGAGATCCCTCCTCCTGACTGTGCAATGGATCCCCACATTCAAATGCCTTTTCATTTTGCTCGACGGAAAAAGCTGCAGATGTCTGCCCGTCTGTCCTGATGGAGACCCGTTTCCAGAAGAAACCCACCTGCGGGCAGCAGACGGCAGCCTGTCCACATTCTCACTGAAGGCGCCACCGTCCTGAGGCCCAGCAGCTCTCCGCTGAATGACCTCTGCTGCGTCCCCTCTGTCCTCGCGTCAGGTGATGTGCTGTTCTGTCCACGTGTCCTGCCTGCCTGTTTCCCAATTCAAAATAATTGTTTGCTCTTTTGATTTTTCTTTCTGAGCACGAGGCCCCACTGAGAATCTCTGCCTTTGATCTGGAAACAAAACTCTTACCTGGGTCTGTCTCCCCCGTGACCCACACGCGGGTGAAAAGCCCCCAAATGCCCCTTCCCACGGGGACCCCGCGCTCCCCTCCTGTGACCTGGAAGCTGGCTCCGCCGCGTGGGTGCGGACGGCCGCGGGCCCCTGGAGCCGGGGCACACGGTGATTATTTATAGATCAAAGAGCATCGTGGCTAATTAACAGGACTCTCCTGGGCGGGGGGAGCACAGCTGCCTTTGAAGTCTGCATTGGAGGATTTGGGGAATTCCACGCATGGTGAGGCTTGGCACAGATTTGGATTTGGGAGCCGGGGATTCGGGGTCGAAATGGCATCTTCCTGAGTCTGCTGGATGGTGTCCGAGGCCTGGATCCCCCCCCAGATTCAGGGACAGGATTCCCCTCATGCAGAGCAGACCTTCTTTGTGCAAAGACCTGGTGAGCGAGGACCTGAGACGAGCTAGACCTGGGCCGGGCGTGACTCACAGAGACCTTCACACCCGCCGTCTGGGTCTGCCCTCCCACAGTATTATGTTTAATCTGTTTTATTGCAGGAACATAGCCATCTCCCATGGTCCACACTTCAGCTGAGCACCCTGGAGCATGCACGGCTGCATTGCACACAGCAAATCGCGCCCGGGGTCCAGTCCTTCCTTCACCTCATAAGCCACCCTTTGTCCTCTCTCCACATCCATCCTGCCTGCCCGTAAGCACCCATTGGCGTCTCGAGGAAACTGTTTCCATGCTGGGCTTCTTGGCTCTCTCTGTCCCACTCAGGGGGGACATCATCACCCGCGGATCTTCGTTAAAACAAGACGGAAGAAGAAGGAATGTGGGTGGCTGGTTCTGCAGGGCCTGCGGTCCCGGCACCTGGTCTGAAAGCAGCTGTCGTGTCCGGGGAGCTGTCACCCCACAGTGCCAGACCTCAACGTGTCACTGCTGGCGGTGGGGAGACGGGACCTGGAATGGGTGCAGCCTCCTGCTGGTGACCAGGAGACATGCCCCAAATCACCCCCAGGGGCCCATCTCTCTTCACCCCAAGGCACCCCATTCCTCCTCATGCCCCAACATCAGACACAAGGAGCAAGCAGTAACCCACCATCTTTGGACTCCAATGAGCACACCAGGTCCGCACAGAGCACATGGTGGGTGTGCTCAGAACAGGTCACCCCTCAGAATTTTCACAGGATGCCAAGATTTAGGGAAAAAAAAAAAAAAAAAAGCAGTGCCACCCTTTGCCACCCATCTGGAAAGCAGAATGGAGAGTCCTCAAAGAATTGAGACTGGAAATCCCATATGATGCCATTATTCCCCTACTGGGCATTTACCCTAAACACACAGCAGCACTTATTTGCAGAGATGTATGCACCCCCGTGTTCATTGCAGCCCTATTCACAATAGCTGAGAACTGGAAGCCACCTAAGTGCCCAACGTCAGATGAATGGACAAAGAAGATGTGGTACATATATGCCATGGAATACTATGCAGCCATGAAAAAGGGAGTGATCCTGCCATTTGCAAGCACAGGGATGGACGTGGAGAGAATGATTCTCAGTGAGATAAACCAGAAGGAGAGGGACAGACATCGTTCGATTGCACTCGAAAACAAACAAATGACATAAATTAAACAACACTAAATGTGGAGACAGAGAATATTGCTCCAAACAACTATGGACAAAAAGACAAATCAGGGGGTACCAACGTGACAGGAAAATGGCGGGGGGACCTGGGATGAAGGGAATTAACTGTAAATGAAGGGAGGAAAAGAAAAGAGGGGGAATCCTGGTGAAACTACTGTGCTGTATTTCAATGCAAAAATACTATGATATGCACGTCAACACCAGTTAATGTCAGAATGCAATATCCCTTCAATAATAATAAAAAATCAAATGGAAATAAAAAACCATCGCGGAAGCCCTGGGACGTGCACCTGGGGAAGACGGGGATTCGCCGCTGTGAAGCTTTCCTGACCTTATGTCCCTCTGCAGTCCGTCTCAAAGGCATCTGAGATCTTGTCCGCATGATGCAGGAGGAACATCGGGCTGGCTTGGGTCCCCAGAAATGCCATTTTGGGGCACACAGAGGGAGACGCAGCCCAGATCTGGGGGGACCCTCCATCTGAATTCCCCAGACACCACCTCTGGACCTGGACGAGTTTCCCTTGGAGGTCAGCTCAGACTTTCCACCCACCTTCCCCACCTGGAGAGCTCCCGATTGCCGCCATGGGCGTGCACTTGTCCATCCCACAGGCCTGTTTCTCATCGGGAAGCGGGGTCACCGTTCCACCAGAGCAACCAGATTTCACGGACAGCAGAAATTACAGACGCTTTTCTCTTCCATCTCATTTCACGGCGTCTCCCGGGCTCCCTGACAGTCAGCAGGTTCCCTCCTCTGGCCCGTCCTGCAGAGTTCGCACCATGGGGCGGGCTTTGATTTTTCTCAAAGAGGAAACCGGAGGATTTCTGAGAATTCACTTTGGGAGTCATAGCACATCAAAGGAAGATGAAGCAGACCTGGGGGAGCGTGCGTGTCGGCTGACGCGTGTCTCTCTGGCGCGGGGAGTGGACGGGAGTGCTGTGAACGCGGTCGGGATGGGCGAGGCTGGGGAGTGCTGACAGAATGCAGTGATCTGCTAAACTGGCTTTGACTGTTATCAAAGGGGTCGGGAGGGGCTCAGCCTAATCTCATTAGGGATACTAGGGGCAGGGTGGAGGCCAGCTGGAAAGCACGCTCTGCTGTGAGATAATCAACTGCAGGAGACTGTGAACACCCCTTGGGACCCAGAAAGCAGGCAGACGGCCCCTCCCGCCCCTGCCCTGGGGAAAACGGCCAGGGCGATGCATCTGTACTTAGATCCTGTGAGTGTCTGCGGTGGTTGGGATGCTTGGGTGACTGCTGAGACCAAGGGCTGTGTGGATCCCACCATGCTTCCTCACGCTCCAGCTGGGATTACCTTGCTCACGGCCGTGTCCATCACCGTGTCCATGAGTGTGTCCACGTGTGTCTAAAGATCTAGTCCCACATCCATGGCCATCTCAGGTCCATCTCCACATCCATGTCTGTTTTCATCTCCTTGTCTATCTCCATGTCCATCTTCATCCCCATCTTCATCTCCATGTCCATCTCCATCTCCACATCCATGTCCATCGCCATGTCTATCTCCATGTCTATCTCCATGTCCATCTCCATGTCCATGTCCATCTCTGTCTTCATCTCCTTGTCTATCTCCATGTCCATGTCCATCTCCATCTTCATCTCCATCTCCATCTCCTTGTCCATCTCCATCTTCATCTCCATCTCCTTGTCCATCTCCATGTCCATCTTCATCTCCATCTTCAACTCCATGTCCATCTCATCTCCATGTCCATGTCTATCTCCATGTCCATCTCCATGTCCATGTCTATGTCCATGTCCATGTCCATGTCCATGTCCATGTCCATCTCCATGTCCATGTCCATCTCCATGTCCATGTCCATCTCCATGTCCATGTCTATCTCCATGTCCATCTCCATATCCTTGTACATCTCCATGTCTGTCTCCATGCCCATGTCTGTCACCATGTCCATGTCCATCTCCATCTCTATCTCTACATCCATGTCCATCTCCTCGTCCATTTCCATCTCCACATCCATCACCATATACATGTCCATCTCCATCTCCACATCCATCACCATGTCCATGTCCATCTCCATGTCCATCACCATGTCCGTCTCCATGTCCATCTTCACATCCATCACCATGCCCTTGTCCATCTCCATGTCCATCTCCACGTCCATCTCCATCTCCATCTCCATGCCCATCTCCATCTCCACGTCCATCTCCTTGTCCATCTCCAATTCCACGTCCATCTTCATGTCCATCTCCATCTCCACGTCCATCTCCATGTCCATGTCCATGTCCATCTCCAACTCCACGTCCATCTTCATGTCCATCTCCAACTCCACGTCCATCTCCATGTCCATGTCCATCTCCATGTGTATGTATCTGTCACCATCTGTGCCCAAGTCTGCGCCTCTCTGAAGCCTTTGTCAGTCTACACCTGCATCTCTATGTCTGTATCTACATCGCTGCACATACTTATGCACGTCATCATCCACATCTATGTCTGCAACATTCTCATCGATGTCTATTTATATGTGTGTCTATTTCTTTGACTCCATAGATATCTTTACATCTCTGCCTACAAGTCATGACCACAAAGGAATGGTCTTGGCCAATTAACTTTTTCTCAGCCATGACACTTCTAAATGACCCACGAGCTGGAAAACTTGGTGCACAGAGAGGCTGAAGAGAAATGAAGTCACAGCAGGAGACCTACAGCTTGAAGCCACATCCAGGATCGATTTTATCCCTGGAAGGACATGAAAGAAGATTTTAAAAATACAGATACACAGCAGCCTTCTGTTTTTTATTGAAAGGACCGTGTCAGTCATTCACCGTACAACATACGTGTCAGGAAAATGCATTCACGCTTCCATCAATGTGCATCTTGCACCCGGCACCCTGGAAAGGAGAAGAAGAACGTCCAAAACCCCCAAGAAGAATAGGAATGAAATAAGAAACAAGCGATTGGAATACCTCTCCAGGAAAACAAATGCAAACTATCAAATCTTGCAACCTGCAAAGAAACCACGATAACAGATGCTAATGCTGCTCTGCAAAAGAAAAACCAGAGGATGACATCAGGAATTCCCAGCAGGGACAAGAAATCTGGGAAGATACTGTGGCTCTCATAACCATGTAGAATTCCCCAAGAGCATAGTATGGACCCCTTGACAGGGTGGATGGTTTGAGAGCCTTCTGCTGCAGTGGGACATTTACCAGAGCTGACACCCGAAGAAATGGAACACGTGAGCCATCTTGCAAGCCACCAACGAGAGGGGATCTGCATCTCTGTCCACGCAACCTGAGACATCCACACGAAAGCGGCGTCCCCTGGGTATTCCACCAAATATCTCAGAAAGATAAAGATGCCAACCATCCGAGGGATGAGGAAAAAGTCACAAATCCCTGGTTGGTGCGGGTAAAACCTGCCCATTGAACCTCAACAGAAAACCTGCATATCTCTTGTGAGCATAGAGGTGTAAATAACGGACAAAATATCAGCAGTCTGAAAAAAATCCCAAAGTCTCCTACAAAGGTGTAGCGTTGATTCAGTGAGACTCATGGTCCCTTGCACAGAAGAGAGGTGGTAAAAATCATAGCCTGAGCGCCCAGGATGTGGGAAGTCTTGGAAAAAGTCAGCGTATCAAGTCGCTCAGGAAGGAAATATCTGTGTCCACAAATGTGGACAGTAAAGGACTTGCCTGGATGTCATAAATGCTCTTGAGCATCCATGGACCTCAATCCTCCCCTTTGCTGGCAAAAGCCTGAAAGTCTTCCTCCTGAGACGGGATATCATCATCTTCCCGTCTGCTTACTGGGGTCACAGAGCTCCCATCCACCTGCACGATGGCTCCAGTCGGAATTTCAGAAGAAAAGAAAGAAAACCAGGCAGGACGCAGCCTCGTTGGAGCGTTGATGTCAGATGTTGAGCTGGAAGGCCGGAGACGGCATTCGAGGAACCCTGGAGTGTGGCATGGCCCTGGGGTCCCGACAGGAATATGCAAAAAAAATCAGATGCATCGCCTGTGTCCATCCGGACCACCGGGAACGCAGTGTGCAGTTCCGCCGTCGGTCATGGCGTCAAAGTCTCGTTCTCACTCTGGATTTGTAGGTTTGCTGAGACCCCATCTGACCGTCCGGTTACCCAACTGGGAACATCCCCAGTCCGTGCACACCCCCGAAGACGCCTGTCCCGAAGGCCACTAGCGAAAGCACCCTCGCCGTGCACACTGGAGGCTGCTGCGTCCATCCCGCTGCAGATGCTGACCCTCTGCAGCCCTCAGGGGAGACAGGAGGCTACCATCTGAGCCGGAACGTGCCGCCGGACATGATCGGGAGCAGGAAACTCTATTTCAGAACTCACCCTCCCCACACTGTCCTGAGTCGTCGGCTTGAAGTCCCTGGCATGGGGGGCTCTGCTCTGGGGGTCCCGTGTGCACTGCAGTACCCGGACCTGTGACTTGGCTGACCATCCTCCCCCAGCTCCCAGGAAATGCCAACGTCCAGCCTGACCTCCACCGCTTTGCACTCTGGGAGGAAAGCATCCCTGCCTCCCCCTTTTCTGGGGCCACCACGACCTGGTCTTGGAAACACACTGGGGTTGGGGACCGTGCACCTGGGAGCCACGTCTGTCCTATTTCCTGGGGGGCCCCTTGTCCGCTCTGGGGTGGCCATCCCGTGATGTCCTCCGTCATGCCCGTGACCTGCTCTGCAAACATCCAGACTTGTCACCATTCACCATGGAAGCTGGTGGGATGAGCGGGGTGCGGACACATCTTCATCCTTCTTTGGAGAAATTGCCAGGATCGGATGGGCTCCTTAGGGTCTGCCCTGGACGGAATCCCATTCTGTTCTGCTTAACTCCCCACAGGGCCGTCCCGCGGGAGCTTGGTGGCCCCCTCCCCCCCGTCATCTGCACCTGCCCCCTCAGGACCCGGCTCTGTGATTTGGGGCAGGCGGGCATTTCATCCTGACTAGCGTCTCTGTTTGCTCATTTTTGTAACCGGGGTGATGTAACGACCCCCGACAACCCCCGTCCCAGCCTCACATCCAAAGTGACAGGCTGACATGCCACGCGGCGCCGACCCGCTCAATTATGCAGGATCGCCTGTTTTCAGGACTTTTAATTGAATCACGCGTCTCGCACTTGTTATTTTTCATTTACAACATTTGATTTCTGACATCGGGGCCCTCGCGCACGCCATCCATTATGCAGGCGGGCGCCGGCGTGGGGCGGCTGATTAAAACCAAAACTAATTAGGCAGGATGAAAAAAAAAAAATCCTTTTTTTTTTTTTTTGCAAACCCCGCCCCTGAACACGGAGGCCTCGTCATGCACCCCTGTCGCCCGAGCAGAGAGGCCGCCGATTTCACGGCTCCACCTCGTCCAACGTGGATAGCAAGGGATGGGGCCTGGGCGTTCCTGCCAGACAGGCTCGAGCGACGGACCCAGGAGCTAAGGGAGAACTGGGGACCCCCAGAATTTTCCTGCATGGAGACCCTCTCAGTCCCCTGGAAAGAGACTTGCCTGAGGTCCCTCCCACACGGTCCCGGACCTGACGTCTCCATCTGATGTGCTAGGGACCCATCTCGTCCCTGGAGATTCTGACTTGTTTCTGGAGACTTGGGCAAAGCCACACATATGGGGACGAGATCCAGAGAAATGGTGGCAACTAGAACCCACCATCCCAAGAACATGCAAACGAATACATTGTGGATGGACAGGCGTGTCCATCTGGAGAGAAAAGAGAGGTTCCCGGGACCCTCCAGAGTGGGACTCTGTCCCTGTTGGGTTGATGGTGTTGGGTCTGCAAGGTGCATCACAGCAGAGTCGCGTTGATGGGGGTTGGAGTCACCCAACTGTTCATTAATCTTCATGCTGACTGATGAGTCCACCCACACCCCAGGTCTCTTATCCAACCCACCCAAGTGAGTGCATTACCAGCGACTCCAACCCTTACATGCACGGAGACCCTCGTGGGGGACGCATGACCAAGCGTCTGGGCTGGTTTATCTGTGTGGGTGGGTGGCTCAGAAATGAGAGAAAGCCATGACATAGGTGGGCTTCTCCACACTGGAAACTCAAGGATGAGATGAATGTCCATCCCTGGTGCCAGAGAGGTCAGTAGAGGAAGGAGAGTGTCCAGTGTGATGGGAGTGAGGGAGAGATGGAGAGAGATTGAGAGATGGAGAGATGGAGAGAGATGGAAAGAGATGGAGAGAGATGGAGGGATGGAGAGAGA
>RJWH01010923.1:0-14464 GCA_004363575.1 Solenodon paradoxus | reverse complement strand
CACCACCAAAACCCCCACCAAATCCACCTCCATAACCACCCCCGAAGCCACTGCCATAGCTGCTACGTCCTCCTCCGAAGCCGCCAGCCCGGCAGCCACCAGCCACGCTGAGGGAGATGCTCTTGCTGCCACCCAGGTTGTACAGGCTGTGACTGCCAAAGCCACCTGCTCCGCTCCGGAAGCCACAGGCCCCTCCGCCGGCGCCCCCAGAGCGGGCCACACAGCTCATCCTGCTGCTGCCGGAGACCACGGCCGAGCGGCCAGAGAAGCCCTGGCTCCCGCCACTGAAGGGCTTTTTGCAGCCGTGTCTGCTCATGGTGAGGGCGCTGGCAGTGAGCTAGAAAACACTTAGCAAACGCTGAGAGGGATGAAGGCAGAGGATGGGAATAGCAGGGCAGACCGACCTTTATATGCCACAGAGCTTGACTTGGCACAAGGAGAGAAGAGCAATTAGCTGACAGTCATCTTGGGTTTGGTTTGCCTCCCAGGCAATCAGTTACTTCTAGTTTCCCAACACACCTCAGAACAATCCTCTGGACCAAAATGAATTTGCTTCCTTAGCTTAATCATCCAAACTTGCCTCAGTTGACAAAAAACTGGAGCTTTCTTCCCTCCATGCCATTTCCTCAAGGGTCTCAGGGACTGAAGCAGCGCCTGACCCAGCAGGATGAATTAGGTTATGACACCAGGAGATTAGGACTCACTCAACTCCATGGCAAAGGGTTGAGGAGCAGACAACCTCTTCCCGTGGGCTGGGTCCTTTTCTGAGGTGCCAGAGTACCACAGCCCTGTGGCAAGTTGTCTGGGCCCATCTTTTCAGAGAAATCGCCAGAGATTGGCTTGGGGTGGGAGCAGGAGGGATGAGAATTTCAGGGACCCCGCAATGTCCTCTCTGGTACCATTTCAGTCAAAGGCATTCGTCTAAGTCAGCCTATCTTTTGACCTGAGAAAGGCTGTTCACGGCAAAGAAAACCAAATGGAACTAAAATGTCTAACCTGTGGAAAAATTGGGTGTCGTATAGGAAGTGAACAAGTGTGAGACTTGGGTAGCGGAAGGGGACATATGTAGAGGAGGAACCTCAGACTTAGCCCTGCCACCATCATGCTACCAACAGCAGGTGATTTCTGGATCCAGAAACAAGAGGGGCCAGAATGGAGACCCTCCAGCTGGCCGATGGAGTCAGCTCAAAGACCCTGTTCACCTTAGAGTGTATGCTGTATCAGATCTTTTGCCATCTCCAGAGGTCTCTCCATGATTTCCCCGACTGAAAGAACACCCGTCTGTTTATTTGTCAGGCCCTAGTTTACTGAAGGAAGGGGTTTTATCTGCATTCTGCATCTCCCACTTCTAGTAGGGGGTCAGCACACCACAAACCTATGTTAACTGACTGATGGCCAGTGTCTAAGAAAACAAATATTTACACCAAGCTCCCACCCCATTCTTACGGAAGGATGATAATCAGAGGATGAGCCTGAGTCTATATTTTGAACAAGTCCTCCATATAAGCCTATGATCAGGAAGGTTTGGGAAGTCCTGTTGTAACTGGTGTCCCAGTTCTGATTGTATTCCCAGGGAGTGGGGAGTGGAGGACCCTTGATGGTGGAGCGAATACACTGCTCTCACTTCTGACAGATCAACCGTCCCCCATCCCCGTGCCAACCCACCGCCACACCCAGAAGTTATTTAACTTCATGTGTCTTGCTTTCCTTAACCATGGGGATGGCAATAGCAGGTACTTCTAGCAGGCTTATTGTGAGCATGAAAGAAGCCTAATAAATATAAATGCACTGTGCAAGCTAGAAAAATTATAAAACCTCAGCACAGAGTAAGCACTATACATCCAGCTACTGCCAGTACTCTCTTTGGGGACATGGAGGGTGAAAGTAAGTTATGTTTGACCTTGATGGTTCCCAAGGTGACTTCCTGCCCCTGAGAAACTCACCAAAAGATGGGCAGGAAAGCAAGCTAAGGGTGGGCAGAGAGTAAGAAAGCCAAGCCGGGATGCTCGAGAGCAAGACCTCTGCTAGGATGGATTTGGGTTGGGTGATGCTGAGCTGTGATTTAACACACTAAGTCTGTGTCCAGTCTGTCCTATCCCATCTTACCTCATTGGTTTGTGGTGAACCTTGTAAGATATAATGTAGGTGAGAGTCCTTTGGAATTGACAAAATGCCAGGCAAAAGTGTGGGAATCGTTCTAACAGAAAACCTGTCGTGATGGCCTTGGAAGACCTGGGTCCGAATCTCTTACCTGCTTCTATGAGTGGCCTGACCCAGATGCTTGGCTTCTTTGAAGCTCTTTCCTTATTTGTAAAATCAGCGTTCTGCCTACTCGAAGGCTTGTTTTGAGATTTAAATACATCGGTTCCAGCAACAAATATTTGGATGTTTAAATCAACATTATCCATAGACAAGTTACCAAGGGCGTTCTGTGTTGGGCTCTTCTTTGAGACATTTACTCCTCCCATCACTTGAAAATCCCTCATGTGAGATTTTTATTCATCTTCTTTGAAATTCCTTTAAAAACAAAAGATCAAATGCCTTCCCTGGGAAGAGAACTGAGCCAGGTTTGCCACAGCCCCAGGTGAGAGCCCAGAACACACAGGAACATCTTGCTCGACCCAAGTCATGTCTCTGACTCCCTTCCCCTCCCTTGGAGCCAGTGCTGAGGCAGCAGGTGGCAGTCTCCCCAGTGGCTCGCCTGTGCCACCCTGGCATTCTCTGAAGGTGAGTGGGGGAGGAAGGCAGCAGGCAGATCACCAAAGTATGGTTGTGGGTTGGGTTCCTCTAATCCACCTGCCAAAGCATCACTGTATTTAGCAGGTTGGGTTGTTTTCTTAGTTGATTGAAGCAACTCGAAATATCCAGAGTTAGCATTCTCAGCAAATATTTCTTTTATTCACGCAAAATCTTTCAGTGCACCAGCATCTCAATGGACTGCCTCCTGCCAGCAGTCTGGGCTTGAAGCCCTCACCTTCTAGAACTTTCTGTGTGAAGGTTGCCAGGTAGCTACACCCTCTGGATCCTTATTTCCTCAGCTAGAAAATAGGGTACATTGTCACCAAAGAGAGTATTCTTTCTAAGCTGATTGTTGTTCACCCACAATGAAAATTCATAAGACTTGCCACCAATGTCATAGTGAGAAAAAGAAGAAATTCTGGGACAGTCGTCACCACCAGCGAACCCACATGAGCAGACACCCCTCTCCACCCAGGAACTGCTGAAGATAAGAGGGTGATGCTTAACGCTCCCTGTGCGCATGTGGATTTGTAGATCCAGTTTTGAAGAAAATCATCAATTTGTTCTTCAAATGAAAAAAATAATAATGAACTGTCATTCTGGCTTGTGGTGCCCTTTTTACCACGTTAAAAGTGCCCATCTAGACTGGATAAGATGTGTGGATAGAACAGTCAGCAGGTTAAGGCACACGACAAGAAGACTTGCCTCTTGGAGAGAAAGCCCTTGCTCCAAGTGAGATAGAGGGAGCTAAGAGAAGACTAAGTTTGCAGGTGGCAGAAGCTAGAAGGGCCCCAGGGATACTGGAAGTGGAGAAAATGCCTGAAGACTAATTCTCCTATCAGCACACACTTCTCACCAGTTACGAATCTTGCTGGGTCTTTCTGGAAGCTACTGATCTTCCCTTAGGAAGTGAAGCACTGTAGCAAAGGGGCTTCACCCTTTCTCAAAGGGATAGTTGACTTTCTGGAATATAAATAACAGTACCTCCTCCCTCTCTTTCCCTGTAGTTGCAAGAGTGGAACTATGGAGGCCTTGGATTTAGACCTGTGTTCAAATCCCAGCCTCTTCCCTTTCCAGTAACAAGGCTTCCTGCGAGCTGTTATCCCTCTGGCCTTAGTCTTCTGCTCAGTGAATTTGGGTTAGCACAGCTTCCCCATCAGACCACAGTGAAGACCACAGGGCATAGTGTCAGAAAGCATATAATCAGCAAATGGCAGCACTGTGAGGAGGCTGCTGGTACGAAGTCCTCCTGAAGGCTGTCAGCTTGGAGGATCAGACAGGGAGGTGCTCCAAGGGGTCGCCAGTTTAGAATCAATGCAGCACTGAAGTCTGATGATTTTTATGTGAGATTGCAAGGAGTCAGTGTTTGTGTCATGAGTTACTTAAACACCATTTTTCTATGCCTGACCAAGCCAGGTTTCCCACTCCAGAGATTCACTATCAATCAACAAATATGTACATACATTAAGCTACTATGTACTTACCAGAATTGTAGAGACTATGCTTTAATGAAAATAATTTCCTCTTTCAAATCTTTCCTTCTTTCAACTGTCTGTTGAAACCATATAAAAATCGCTAATATCGAGTGTTCACCATATACCAGGCACAGAATTAGGCTATTTACAAGTATTATTTATGTCATACAAGCTCCACCGGGTTGGAATTGCCATTCACACTTTACAGATAAAGACACAAGCTTGGTGAGATTAATTACCTTGCCCACATCAATGAGCCGACTGAAGCTAAGATTTTAATCAAATTATCCAGTTCCAAAACCTGCCATAAATTCATGGATCCTTTTATCTGCGTGAACTTCAGCAAGTTAAATTGTAGCACGGTAGAGTGGAAAATCAATTTTGACATTTAAAGAACCAGCTGTGATGGGCAGCTGTGCCCTGAAGTGTCAAATTGTGCTAATGAAATTGTTTTAAACCTTCCAGAGTCCTCTGACTTCAAAGAGAAAGTCGCTCCAATTCTCCACTGGAGATCTGAATTCTCCAGAGCTGAAAATGGCCCTTCTATTCTCACGAGGTCTCAGCTGGAGAAACCTCCCTTCTAATGTGGCCACTTCAGGTTTGGTTTCTGACCCCTCAAAAGAGTTATGAGCTTCACATGCCAGATGCAGAGCAACAGACAACATCCAAGAGGCCAAGAGGAAGTCATCCTGCCCTGGTGGCAGCATACACAGCGCTTACCAGCGTCATCTTTGAATTTGAGATCCAGATCTGCCACATCCCATGAGGAAGCCAGGCATGTTCCTCTACCTCTCTAAGCCCCAGTTTCTCACCGGAGGATGAGGATAATTACTACCTGCCTCCCACAGTGGTTGTGAGGATTAAAAAAGACGACATTTGCAAATGCCCAGGGTATGAGTAGCACCAATAAGTACTAAACAAAAGTTAGTTGTTTAATCATGTTGCTTTTGCTAAGGACATGTGAGAGTCCACCCTGTCCTTTTCAAGCACCTCATGAGCTCAGTGAAATCCACAGTGCCTTGGTGGAGAGGCAGTTAGGTCCACTGTCTCCTGCCTAGTGCAATCCATGCACATCCCAAGGCCCTGGATTCTCATCTTGGGACCAGAGAAAACAACCTCGATGAACAAATAAATAAAAAAGTTTCTCCCTCTTCTGTCTTCCTGCCTGCTCGTCTACTCATCTTGACTCTTGCCTGTATGTTTTGAAAATGAAGGAGGAGAAAAGAAGAGGAGGAAGAGAAGAAGGAAAAGAAGAGGAGGAGGGAGAAGAAGGTGTGCTGGTTACTGAGGGGCACAAAGATGAAGAAGGCACAGCCTACCCCTCAAGCAACTTCAGTTCTAGGATAGAGAACAGACACTGAAACTAGTCCTGTTGATATAATATGACAAGTGATAACAAGGGGTTAACAGAGTCTTATGTGCACAGACATTTGGTGTCATGTGGGGGACCAGAAAACTTGCAGGAAAAAGTAGAACTTGAGTGATCTCCAACCAGAAATCAAGTCTACTCAGTAGCGAAAGATAGAATGAGGACACCTGGCAAGGGGAGAAGTGGTCAAAGGACCCGGGGCACAAAATAGCCACATTTAGACCAGAATGCAAGCTCCCCACAGGCAATTGGCCCCTGAAAGAGCCATGTAAGTCTACATTATTTACCTGACTTCCTTTCTATGTCTTTGTCCAGAGTAAAAGGGCCAAAAGTTTACTTTAAAACAAACATCCTTCCAAGACTGTATCCATCCCTCAAATTCCAAAGGGTCTCTATTCAACCCAGCTCTCAGCAATACCACTCCCGCCAAGGAGCCTTTCCAAAGGAGAGGGTGGGTGAGATGACACCTCACTTTGGTGCAGGCTTTCTCAGCACCAGCTCTCCTGACATTTTAGGCTGAAGCATTCTTTGTTGTGAGAACTCCCTTGTGCATTGTAGGATGGTTAGTAGCAACCAGGCCTCTTTCCTCTAGATGCCAGCAGCTCTCCTCCGGTATCACAGCTAAAAATGTCACCTGACATTGCCATGTGTTCCGGGGGTGGGGGCAGGTCAAGCTGCCCCTACTGAGAACCACTGCTTTGGACTGCTAGAGCCATCTTTTCCTGCCCTAGGAGTTCTTCTCTAGGAGTTGATGAGACTGTCACCATCTGGGGATGTCGCCATGGATTCCAAGGTATGAAATTGCTCCCACCAGACTGCCATCAGTGGTTTCCCAGGAGAATGACCTGGCTGTCAGCCTAAACCTGGGTTGGGATGGAAGTTTGGATGGTGATTAGCTTGAACTTAGGCACAACAGTGTTTGCATCCAGAAGGATTTGTGAGGAATATAGACAAATTATGTGAAAAAATGTTTTTAGATCTTATGTGAGGCTTTTTCAGTCATCACCAGGTTGCTGCAAGGTGTCCACCTTCCTGGTATTCGTCAGCAGAGACAGGAGCACCTAAGCTCAAGTGCTAAGAAGGCAGTGAGAAGGGCACCCCAAATCCCAGCAGGTGAGACTTCTGGAGAATGGTTAGCAAAAGCTCTACCCGGCTTGAGGCAAAGCAGAGGAGTCCTAGAGAGACGTCTCTGCAAAGTACTCAAAACTTTACACATGAGCCTTGGTCATCAGCAGTTGAGTCTGGCTTATCCACAGGCAGATTCTTGTGGAAAATAACTCAATTTCCTGAACCTATGGGACTGTGTCCCCATCACTGTTGATAGTGACCCTGCCCTGTAACCTGCATCCCAGAAGGAGACAGAGGGAATCTTGGTCTCCTTAATATCAAGGAATATTAAACCAGTGAGTCAACAAACTCTCAAACAAGAAGATGCTGTTTTGAGCATTCTTTTCTAATTGGGGGATGGGGGTGCAGGAGGGGTGTAGGCAGAGAGGACTGGGTGAGGAAGGGAATAGGGTGGAGGCATAAAAGTTGTGTCATCACAGGAGGCTGCACCAGCCACACGCAAGGAAGGGAGACATGGAACAAAACAGAGAGAGCAAACGATTAACCTATGACCCCGAATCTCAGTTTAGGATCCTGGCATAAAAGTCGGATAACCCAACAATCTTTGCAGTTCCTCCTGCGGGGAAGTGGGCCATGCGGTAGAGGACAGGGAAATTGTAGGCGACACAGCCTTCACTCCAAGAATGAAAAGTCTAGCCAAGTACAAGAAAGCCAACCCAGGCCCAGCAATTCAGAAGCACGTGAAAATCAGTATAGAAGTTCACAAAGGAATGATGTGAGCGCTGAAGCAAATGGAAGAGGAGTGCTCAGAGCCAGGTCACGTTCCCCAGAAAGTGTTTGCAGCCTGGATTAGAAAGGGTCAGGCTGGTATGAATACCCACCCCAGCCTGCAGTTCACTCCTTTGGCCTCAAGTTCTGGCACCAAGCTCACCTACCCAGTCATTCATCTGGGACAATGACACCTCCAAGAAATAGTTCCCTCCTTGGTGCGCTTCTTCCTGAGCCTGGCACCTGCTGACTACATGCTTCTTTAAATCCCACCTCCTCCAGAGAGCTCTCCTGGGAGCTGACATAGAACTGGCACTCCCAGGAGTGGACATGGGGTTTCAGACAAATCTCTTTGAGCCCCAGGTAGTGGGTTTTTCATTTGTTTAACTGCTGTTCCCTTGCTCTAAAATAAATTCAGCTGCAGCCTAAAATATAAATACAGTCCCCCTCACCTGGCCTGGTTAAACGTTTCTGTTCCTTCCCCTGTGTGTTCTCTGGGTATGCAGGTGGTAGAGCAGCTGCGGTCTCCCAGGCAGGTGGGGAAGCAGAAAGAGCTCTGCTCTTTCCAGGACTTGGGTGAACTCCTGATTCAGATCCTCTGATACTAAAGGACCCTAAGGAAGCCATTTCATCTCTCTGAACTTCAGCCTTCTTATTTGTAAAGGAAGATCTTAGGCTTCCCTGCACCTACGTCCCTTCCAGCTATGACCTTCTAGAAAGCACTTCCATGATCAACTGACACTTTACTAGAGCCTCCTGGTTCAGGATCTAGGAGTTTCCGCTGTTGGCAACAACTGGGGGCCCAGAGTATATGCAGACAGTGCTCAGGATGTGTATCTGAAGGTGCTAATAGTTATTTACTGGGAAAGCAAATCTCTGGAAAAGGCTAGTTTAAAAGTCTTCTTTGCTACAGACTTCTCAGAGCCTCTAATGTGTACTCAAAAGAGAGAAGATTTAATGGACACAGAGCACTTTTTTATTGAGCTCCCCAACAGACTGGGGTTCCGCAGGACAGACTTTGAGACAGCTGGTCTTGAGAAACGCCTGCAGTCCTGAGGTCCCAGCAACTCACTCTCTCCTAGGTGCACTTTAATGGGGAAACTTTCAGAATGTCAGCTAAAGTGGGGACAAGCACCAAGGAGAGAAACTTTGTCCTCAAGCCCCTCAGTAACCCAAGGCTCTTTTAGGTGCCCCCAAGTGAGAGAAGGCACAGTCCAGCCTTCCCAGAGAACTGTGAGACCACACAGCCTCCTGGAGCGTGCCCCCACTCTCTCTGCACTGCTCAAAGAATAAATGGATAATTGGGTCTTGCCCTTTCCACCCCGGACTTTGGACAGCAGGGAGTAGCTACCGAGGTTTCAGAGGACCAGGCTGTCCTGTGGAGGGTGAAGCCCACATGGGAGAGGATGAACGGCTGGGCGGGGGATGATGTGAGAGAGGACTCAGAAGCCTGATGTGAAACACAATGCACTTTATTGGAGACAGACGGATGGGCAGAGGAGCCTGTGGGTTGCATTTATCAGAATGGTGGTGACCATTCCACCAGGGAGGAGACCCCAAGGGCAGCAAAGGGTGGTGCAGAAGCCACACCTAGACAGTCACAGGCACAGGGTGGAGTCAGAGAGAAGAGCCTGAAACTCTCCGATCTGGACTTGGCAGGGATCTGCTTGGAGGGATAGGCCTGACCGTCTGACTCCGGAAAGCGCCCCCTGCAGGTGACGGGTGGGTAGGATGGGGTGGGGAATGGCGCTGAGGGTGTCAGCTGAGCGTGTCGCTGAGGTCGGAGTGGAGGAGCCAAAGGGGACTGGAGGTACTTGGGAAGGACTATGCCCTGCGCCGTATTTATCTGGAGCGGCGCTGGGAGGATTGAGAGAACTTGACGCTGCTGCCCCGGTTGCTGCCTGAGCTGAAGCCTCCACCAGTGACGCCACAGCTACCCCCGGAGCCAGAGCCGGAGCTGAAGCCGCCGCCGAATCCACTGCCCACGCCGAATCCACTGCCCATGCCGAATCCACTACCGCCTGCCCGGCCGAAGCCGCTGCCTGTACCTCCTCCCACACCGAAGCCGCCGCCGAAGCCGCCTCCGTAACCGCCTGTCCCTGCAGAAACGGTGCTGCCACTGCTGACCACCGCTGCAGGGAGGAAGACAGGATGGTCGTCAGCGCCCAGCGCCCAGCGCCCACCGCACTGTGTCGTGTAATCACCATTCATGAGCCACTAGGCCAGGATGGTTGGAGGCGACCAAGGCGCCTTTGCCCCTGATGACCATCGTGATACATTCTGGCTGTACAATGATCACTGCGATGCCACGTCATAAGGTGTTCACCCGCTAGCGCTTCCTCATTATGAATCATCCAATGGTTCCCTCTGCACATGTCAACCCTTGATGACCTCCCTGCAGATTATGCAGCCGGCAGTTCTTGCATTCACAGGCTCCCTGCTGGATATTGCCCATCCAGCATTAACCCATAATGCCTGAACCCAGAACCCAGAACAATTACAGGTGCTGTCTAACCCCTTCCACCCCGAGAAAACTCCTCCCGCTTCCATGGACAGAGTTGCTGCATAGTTGCTGCTTCCCTAAGTTAGTAGAGAATCGGAGAATGAACTTGCAGTGTCATGGTTGCTATGGCTACTTACAGATGCTGACAGCACTCTGGCACTCTCCAGACATCCTGTATGAGAAAGAAAGAAAGATAGCTCCATCACCAAGCAGGTGTCCATCAAGCCCATGGTTGAAGGTGATGAAGAGTCCCAGAACTGAATTCAGAAACCTAGAGAGCAGTACCCTTTCTCCACTCTTCCATGGGCCATAACAAAGAGAGCCTGTGCTCCCTGGTTGCACATGAGCTTTGCCCACCTGTGGAGGGAGTGGGCCGGTGAAGTTTCTCCACAAGGCCTATGGACAGTGGGGCCTCGCTCCGTACAGCAGGGCCCATCCCTGTTTACTTGGTCACTTAGCTGGTCTTCGGCATGTGACTTGGGTTAGGGAAGTGGAATTGGAGGCCCACCTGCACTCCTCGCCCTCCAACAGCTTCCTGTAGGTGGCGATCTCCACGTCCAGGGCCAGCTTGACATTCATCAGCTCCTGGTACTCCCTCAGCATCCGGGCCAGGTCATCCTTAGCCTTCTGTAGGGCAGCCTGCAAACCTTGGAGCTTGGCATTGGCATCCTTGAGTGCCATCTCCCCACGCTGCTCAGCTTCTGTGATGGCTGCCTGCAGGTTGGCACTCTGGGGCAAGAGGAGAAGAGGGGCATTCAGTAAGAGGGTCCTAGGCTCTGTGAATCTTAGAAGGGAGTGTCCCACAACAAGCATCTGAAAGTCAGGGACTATCATACCTCGCCTAGCATCTCTATCGATGAAGATATTTTCCCCTGATATTGCGACCTGAGGTGACCCCTGAAGTCCACCCCAGAGTAGGAGTTCTGAGACCCTCACCTCCACCCCTCACGGGTCAGCCTGGGCACCAGCACCCATCACCATCCCACCTGCTTCTTGACATTCTCGATCTCAGCCCGCAGCCTCTGGATCATCCTGTTGAGCTCCATGATCTCACTCTTGGTGTTCTTTAGATCATCTCCGTGTCGGCCAGCCGTGGTCTGCAGCTCCCCTAGCTGCAGAAATAAAGGGAAGATGGGGTGTTAATGCACTTTTGCACTTGTTTCTCCATCTCTAACATTAGCTATCCAACTTTGAGGTGCTTAATATGCAATCCTACTCATTTGTCTAAATGATGTTTGATTGTGTTTCAGCAGGAACACCTCTGAGGGAGCATGAGAGAGAACAGCGGGTTGTCATGGTAGAAGATTCTCCCACTCTGCAGTCTCACATGGCCCGGCAGGAAGCAGTGGAACATCCCCAAGGCAGCACTTTTTGCAACTGAGCAATCGTTAGAAGTTGTCTCCTGAGAGTAGAACCAGAAGTGATCTGCCCAAAAGCCACTAAATACTCACCTCTCAGGAGTCCCACAAGCCACAGTCTCCCTGAGACCCTCACTGACTCCATCTTGATGCCCAAAAATGCGAAACCCACCTTGGTCTGGTACAGCTCCTCAACCTCAGCTTTGCTCCTCTGGGCAATGTCCTCATACTGGGCCTTGACCTCAGCGATGATGCTGTCCAGGTCCAGGCAGCGGTTGTTGTCCATGGACAGGACCACAGACGTGTCGCTGACATGGCTCTGCATCTGGGACAGTTCCTACCAACATGGGTGGGACTGTTAGCGCTTGGGGCCTCTGCGACAAGCTTCCTGAAGCCTGCAGGGGCTCCTGTCAACAGTCCCACTCAATGTCTCAGCAATGAAAGCTCATCTGTTCCACCCTGTCCCCTGGACCCTCAGAGACCTCCATGTCTACAGCCATCTCTGGCCTCGATCTTCTTGGGCCCTAGATACCAAAATGCCCCGGCCACAAATCTAAAAGCATCTCACCCTCCTGCTCCCCGTCTTAATAGAAAACACCCTTACCATGTCATAGAGGGTCCTCAGGAAGTTGATCTCATCAGTCAGGGCCTCTACCTTGCCCTGTGCCTCTGCTTTGTTCATGTAGGCAGCGTCCACATCCTGAGAGAGAGAGAGCAAAATGGCGGTCTCTTCCAAGGGACAGCTACTACTGCAGCCAGAGTCATGGAGGACCAGGGCTAATGATGGCTCACTTCTTGCCCATGGCTGGTCTCCACACAAAGGAACGCTTCACATCTCACTGGAATGGCCTTAGTTCAGTTCTACCCAAAACTAAAGGTGAATGAACTGACTCTTGCAAGGATCTTTCTGACAAAGATGAACCCGTTTCTGTTTTGTTTTATTTTTTTCTCTGACTCCTTGAACTTGGCAGCTGCATAGCCATGGAGTAAGGAGATTTTCCTGAGGTGGCTGAAAACCTGCGTCTGCAAGCCCCAGGAACGTCACATGTAACCCTTACCTTCTTCAGGGTCACAAATTCATTCTCAGCAGCTGTACGCTTATTGATTTCATCCTCGTATCTGTAAGTGATCAAAAGAAATAGCTGAGTTTGGATTTTGAGTAGTCATAAACCCCGTTTTTCTCTGAGACTCTGGAAATACCTCCTCCATCCCTTTGTCCCCATACACCACTCTCAGACGAAACATGCTTTTTACTAGCTCTGCAGTACTTAGCAGACCAACCATTCCAGTCAAATCAGGGACACTCCAGGTGGTGGTGTGGAAAGTCCTGCATCCTCAGGAACCCTTTCATCCTGGGATGCTGGTCACTATACCATGCTTTATTCTGACATCCATCAGGTCCTAAAACCAGGATTTCCCCCAGCCTGGCTCTTGAAGTGCTTCCTCAACTCTAAACTCATCCCTCCTGCCATATTTGTCTTTGCAACGGACATCCTTGGAGAAGAAAGGTGAGGGGCAACTTCATGAATCCAGCTATCCTCCATGAAGATATGGAGAAACTAGACTAAGAGACACCGCTGCCTATCAGGCAGGGGAATGTGGTAAGAACCAAGACTGGATGACTGTCCCCATGGCATCTTCCCACTCCTGTCCTGTCACTCACTTCTTCTTGAAGTCCTCTACCAGGTCCTGCATGTTCCTCAGCTCAGAATCCAGGCGGCCCCTCTCCCCCAGGATGCTGTCCAGGAAGGCTCGCTGAGAGTTGATGTAGGTCTCAAATAGGGGCTCAAGGTTGTTGGTGCCTGTGGTGGAATTTGTTCCCTGCTGCTGGAGAAGGTTCCACTTGGTCTCCAAGACCTTGTTCTGTTGCTCCAGGAACCGCACCTGCAAAGCATTGGACAAACATCAGGCAAGACTTGTAGCAGAGGAGAGGAGGAGGTTAGCTCAGGTAGGACTGGGTCTCTGTGTCTGCCCTTTCCCTAGTACAAAGGCTGAAAAGGATGTTTCTGGGGCTTTCCTGACTCTCTCTCAACTTCCAAAAACACAGTAAACTCTGTCAAAATGCACTTAAGTGTCAGTAGAATCATTTCCACATCATTTCCACTGGCCCTCCAACTAGTTGAAGGACATGAACCAAGAGGACCTGCAGCTGATTGAAATGCCATAATTGGAGTGACAGGAGAGCGACAGCTGGTAAGCTATCCTGATTCGGATATCACCTAGCGTCCCTCTTTCCATGATTATGATAATTAATGTACAGACTAAGTTGCCCATTTCTCCTCAGTCCCTCAGCACTCAGGTTCCATGTAAGCTTCTTTAATCCTCCTCTAGGTTGGCCACCTCCTTTGCCCAGCATGGCGACATGGAGGAAACAGGTCTCCAGGAAAGCCCTAGAGGGCAATATATGTTTGAAAAGCCCCCAGCTCTGAGGCAGACACTTCCGCAGAGATCATGGCCCTGGCCATGGGCTGGCAGCTCTGCCAGTCTAAGCCAGATAAGGTATCAGGTGGGAGACTTGAGTCAGACAAACAGGACGTGGGGGTGTCTGGTCCAAAGAGAGGATCTTTCTTACTCACGGGACCGCGTTGTTGAGATCGTCCGCCCTGATCATCTTCCCAGGTGCTCCCGTGGTACTAACCCCAGCTCCTTCCCCTCCATCCTCCTTGTTCCAGAATTGATCTTTGATGCTGTGTCTAAATATCGAACTCAATGTTAAGCCTAGAAATGGGGGTCCCGTGAGGGTTTACACACCTTGTCAATGAAAGAAGCAAACTTGTTGTTGAGGGTCTTGATCTGCTCCCGCTCCTGGGCCTTGACTTGCCCGATCTGGGGGTCGATGTCCATATTGAGGGGCTGCAGGAGGCTCTGGTTCACAGTCACTTCCTGGATTCCTCCAGGGAAGCCACCAGGGCCAAAACCACCGGGTCCACCAAAGCCACCAGGCCCTCCAAAGCCGCCAGCCCCTCCGAAGCCACCAGCTCCTCTAAAGCCGCCAGCCCCTCCGAAGCCACCAGCTCCTCCAAAACCACCTCCCATTCCTCTGACACCACCAAAACCCCCACCAAATCCACCTCCATAACCACCCCCGAAGCCACTGCCATAGCTGCTACGTCCTCCTCCGAAGCCGCCAGCCCGGCAGCCACCAGCCACGCTGAGGGAGATGCTCTTGCTGCCACCCAGGTTG
>RJWH01010922.1:0-14460 GCA_004363575.1 Solenodon paradoxus | reverse complement strand
AGTACATGGGGGTGTGCAGGCGGGAGTCCACGCTGATGGCCAGCAGGATGAGCAGGTTCCCCAGGACCGTGACCAGGTACATGCTCAGGAAAAGCACGAAGAGGACCTGCTGCTGCCGGGGCTGCTGGGAGAGGCCCAGGAGCAGGAACTCGGACGCGCTCGACTGGTTCGCCCCTCTCATGGGGCTGCGCCCGGCAGACTAAGCAGGAAAGATTAAAAAATGATGGTTAAGATGGGCCATTCACATCACTTAACACAGTGCGTTAGTGGAGCTGCGGTTAGGTCTGCCGCCTTTGGAGAAGCGCAATCCACGTGCATCCCAAGGACCCCAGTTCACGACCTGGGTCCAGGGGGAGTGACCAAGATGAACACCTAAATAAAATAAAGTACTTCCTCCTCTCTCTTCCAGCTGGCCTGCCTACTGGCCTTCTTTCCTGCTGCACTTGTCCTCAAAGACAGAAAAAGACTGCTCAGGGCCATGCTGTGGGGCAGAGGTGAGACATTTGACTTTACTCCCTGTGTTGACCCTGGTGGCCCTCTGGTGTGGCCATCCCTTCATTAGCGAAACAAGAACAGTCTGCTTATGCAATGACACTACATCTGGAAGAACATGGAGAGATCGTGATGGAAGCTTTGTGTCAAACTCTTAATACGTGTGAGCTTTCCACCATAACCACGTGTATTTAATACAAGTGTCAGAAACAAAGGGACAGACAAAACAAAGGCAACCCTTGGACACTGGCAGTAGGACTGTCACCAATAGGGAAAGGCACAGAGGGGCGGGGAGAAACGGTGGCAGAGCCCACTGGACAGTGGTGAAGGTCACTTGGAGATGTGGACGGCAGGGCGTACTGACTTATTTCTGAGGCCTGGGGAACAGGCACACATGAGTTCACTTGAATGCCTAAAGCAAAGTCATTGCTAAGAAAAAAAAAAAAAAAAAAAAACGGGAAAAATGAAAATAAAAAAGTAAGCATCGGAAAACACTACACACATAAGCAGAGTAAGAGATTTGAATGCTCGTGGGGAGACTGGAGAAAGCGTGGGTAAATGGTTACCATGGAAACCAGCATCTAGAAGCACCTACTCCAACAGAGGGTCCCCTGTCCCTGAAATCGCTAGTGATGTTTCTCTGAAGAACATCTTTCAGCTCCATCATCTCCACACGGGACGTGTGACACGTTCCTGTCTGAGGCTGGTTTCAGGCTCGGTCGCTGACCCAGGGCGGTGACGACAGGGCTTCTGCGGCCTCCCAGGCTCGGGGGCAGGAGCCCTCACACAGCTCTGCGTCAGGCGTCCTGCCTGTGCCCATTGAGTCCCTAAGCCCACCTTGTAACGTGAAAACGGAAATGACCCAGAGCTCTAGGCAGAAACTCAGATGATTCCTTTAGGATCTCATAAGACTTTCATTGGTCCTACTGGGAAAATTCCGGGATGAATTTCTGCTGATCTCCGAACTGCTTCTGTGTCCCCACAAAGGGACAGATGGAGTGAGGAGTGCGTATTAGGCTCTTCGCCCTGACACACGTGGATGAAGATCCACAGATCTGACGCTTACCCGGGACAAACGACAGTGTCCGCGGTCCCAGGAGTTCCGGGCTTGCTTCACTCTCCTGAGCTGGTTGGAGATGATCAGCCTGAGGGAGAGGGGCTTGTCACTGGGTTTTCAGACAAAGTCTGCACGCACAAGGGACTGGAGCGTCCCTGGACTCAGCCCTGGGTGTGGGAAGGCGCACACAAGAACCATGCAGGAGCTCCCTGGCCACTGGGACCGAATTCCCCAAGAGCCTCATTAGAGACTTGCAGCGAATAATTGTCCCTTCTCCTCGTCGGGCTCTCTTGGATCCAACACTGATCAGCAATGCGTCATCAGAGTTCAGTAATCCCTGCTTCAGGACTTGGCAATTTAGGCATGGTGCTGTCTTGGGGGTAATCATTGACCCTTCTGCTAGAGAAAACTCACGGGCAGTGCTGGAGTGTGTCCCGCAGTGCTGGAGTGTGTCCTACCCAAGCTGGGATGGAGTCCTTGTTGGAGAATATCCATGACTCTACATAGGGATTAAGAGATTAAAAACCTTTGATGTTCCCTGGGGCTTCAGGGTTTAAACCTGTTCCTGGGGCTCAATCCACACAGAGCCCAAGGACCCAGGTTCAAGGCCCAGGGCCAGGGAAACAACTAAGATGAACAATTAACGCGTTAAAATGCTTCTTCCTCCTCTCCCTTACTTCCTTGTAACACACACAGAGAGAGAGAGAGAGAGAGAGAGAGAGAGAGAGAGAGAGAGAGAGAGAGAGAGAGAGAGAGAGAGAGCAGATCTGTTACTCAGTTCCCACATCCACCATTATCAGTTGCAGGACTTTGAGAAAGCCCCCCACTTCCACAGAATCACAATATTTTGCCATCTGTAAGTGGAGAAATGAAATTCCTCTTGAGGAGTAGTGCGGGTCATTTATATCGAATGCCTCGTCAGGGCGCAGGGCAAGGACTGGCTTGGCCCTGTGGAGACTGAAGGTCTGAAGCCCTCTGAGGGGAGTCAGGTCTCCATAGAGTGAGGGTTGGCAAACGACCTCCACGCCAGATCTGAGATCTGGCCCCCTGCCTGTTTTTGTATGGCCCATGAGTTTTATATTTTTAAATGACCCATAAAAGGTCAACAGAATTTTTTGAAAGATGATGAAAGGCAGGCAGGAATGTAGGCAAGTACGCAGGCAGGCAGGCAGGCAGGCGGAAAGGAAGGAGCAGATTTTATTTAGCTCTCCACTTTCAGGTTGACCCCCAGCCTAGGGTCATGAACCCAGACCCTTGGGCTTTGCATTAACAGACTTAACACCCAAGTGGAAGTGTAGGAAGGGAGGGCGGGAGGGAGGGAAAGAAACATCTCTTCAGTTGTTTGTTTTGGATTTTCAGCCCGGCCCCTGATCTCAAGCCTGGGGCCTTGTTGTGTGAGGCTCACACACCAGTGTCTCAGCCGCCTGAGCCACAAGTGTGTGTCAGAGAATCCTATTTTATGATGCGAATATTATATGAAATTCAGTCCAATGTCCATAAATAAAATGTTTGGAACATACAAAAATTGTGGATATATATCACTTGTAAAAAATTTCTTACATTTGTCTTTTTACATCAAAAAGATACTTTTTTTTGTTTTGTTTTTAGGAGAAAGGTGCAGGCAGCAATGAAGGTGAGTAGGCAGGCAGGAAGGGAGAGGAGGAGGAGGTATTTTTATTTGTTTCCCCCCCACCCGGGACTTGAACCCAGGGGTAGGTCGCCTGCTCCTTCAGAGGAGATTGGCCTAAACACTACTCCAATGCGCAAATTCTTACATTTCTTGCTTGTTTTTGTTTTCTCTCTCTTTTTCTTTTTTTTTCCTTGATTCTTACATTTTAATTAGGAGCCAGATGTCTTTTATTCTTTAATTGGGGGAGAAGATGGATCTGGGCGCAACAGAATCCAGTGGGTAGCACTCTAGCTGTTCCCAAGGCTTCCAGGGGCTCTGTGGCCTTCTGCATCGTGGCTTTCCCCGCTGCTCTCAGCAGACTTACCATTCTCGAAAAGTCAAGACATCTAGTCCGTGTGCGCCGAACAAGTGTCCTGGGTCTCACAGCCTTCTCCGCAGCTTAGGGCACGAAAACAAACTCCCGCCCAACGTGGGGCTCGAACCCACGACCCTGAGATTAAGAGTCTCATGCTCTGCCGACTGAGCTAGCCGGGCCTGGAGCCGTGGGCAGGTAGCACTTTTTCAGAGGCGTGAAGTGAACTCGGTGGGGACACCGGCATGAACCCGGGCGCTCCTGGCATCGGAGAAGTGCCCGGCAGCCACGCGGGACGCGACCCCAGATGACTCGGGGCTCCCGCGGACCTGGCTCCCGGAGGCTGCGCTCGGCGACGAAACCCACCCGGAGCGCGTCTCCCCGAAGTCTGCAGGCCCCACGCGGCGCCCCGACACAGCCGACACCGGCGCGGCGCAGAGCCCCGCGTGCACGCAGGGTGGACGGGTCGCCGCCGTAGGCGAGGGACTTGCTGGTGCGCCGTGGCGGCTCGTATTCCCGAGCCGTGTGAAGCCCAACGGGCCTGGGTTCGAGATCCGGGTCCGGTGAGGACCACAGTGAATGAATTAATAAATGTGTCTTCCTCCTCCTGCCCGCCTGCCTTCCGGAACCTTCCGAGACAGCCGCGGGGAAAGTCCTTTCCTGAGGCTGAACATCAATAAGGCAAAATGGATCCCATCCCCGCTGAGTCTCCCTCCGCCTCTTGCTTTTTCACCAGACTCTGCTGCGGTAAAGCAACCTGTTCATACAGCAGTAGTTTCAGTAAAACATATTCATTAAGTGTCCTTGGGAGGATGAAAAAGGTGTGTCTTCCTCGTGGAAAGATCGCTTCCCAAAGAGACATCAACAACAGTTCTTGCTTTTTTTTTTTCTGATTCTTAGTGAGAAGAGGCCAATTCCAATCCCCATTTTGTTCCAAAATGAGCACCACATGCATCTCCTTACCCCAGGTGGGACTCGAACCCACAATCCCTGGCTTAGGAGGCCAGTGCCTTATCCATTAGGCCACTGGGGCAAGTGCTAGGTGGGGTTTCCTGAAAAAAAAAATGACACTCTTTTGCGGGGGCGGGGGCGGGGGGAGGCGACTCAGGATCATAAAAGCGTTTGGCAGCCCTGCCGCGTGCATGAGACGCGCGCTGGGTCGTGGAGGGACCCAGGTCCACCAAAGACCCCGCAGAACACAGGACTGGGAGAAGGACGTCGCCGGACCCTCGCAGCTGCCGTTGGGGACCCTTCTGGGTCCTCCCAGGTTCCCACTGGGCCCAAGACAGAGCCTCCTGAGCCGCCGCGGGGCTGGGCGCCCAGCTCCAGACCTGACCTCGGTCTGGAGACCGAGGCGGGGAAGGTTCTACCCCGGACCTCGCTTTTCCAGGCACAGACGCGAGAGGGGAAGCAGGGCTCCAGCCCAGACCCTTCCCCTTGGGGCTGCCCAACACTCACACCCCCAGCAAATATCCTCACCACCCACCCTGCCTTGTCCCCGAGGCCTGTCCCGGACGCTGTGGACGCGACTGTGACTCCGGGGCGTGCTTCTCCTGCGAGGACTCGGTGTCCACACGCGCATCCCTCTTGTTTAAAGTCGTGGCGCCCTCTGCTGGCCTCGCGGGTAAGCCCGCTGAACGCAGTCCACAGGCATCCCAAGGACCGGGGTTCCCGACCCAGGGCCGACGCGAAAAACCAAGACGAACAACTAAATAAAATAAAATACTTCTTACTCCTCTCTTCCTGCCTGCCTACTCACCTTCATTCCTGCCAGAAAATAATAATAATAATAGTAGTAGTAGTAGTAATAATAATAATAGTTTGCATTTAGAGGGAGGAGGTGGAGGCCCGCGGCAACGGGTGTCAGGAGCAATCCAGGATACTCATCTTTTGGGGTCACAGATTCAAGAGGGCCCTGGAACAAGTGCTGGGTTCTGCCTTCATCGCCCAGACCCGCGGGCGGTCAAGGTAAGGATGCGACCCCCGGTAGGGCTGTTTGCCCTCCACCTCTGAATTTCCAAGTCTCTTGGGTTTGCATTAGGCTTGGGATTTCTGGATTTTTCTGAAAGCTCTTCATTTAAGCTTGTGTGCTTTTTAATATCCAAAACTTGTCGTTTTCAGCAGCGGGGCTGGTCTCTAAGCCCGCCCAGTCCTGTTACCGGGAGCCACGAGTCACTTCCCAAGTGTCAGATTTCCAGTTAACAGTTATCGTAGGGGTGGAGGGAAGCGGGGAGTTAATAATGTGGTGGTAAAGGACCTCAGGTAGGGGTGTGGTGAGAAAAAGTGCTTAAGTGCATAGAAGTCAATAAAGTCTTAGTTTTTAAAGCACCAATTATTTTAACCAATAAATAAAGACTTTAAAAATAACTTTAGGACAGAGATGGCTTCCCACCTCCACCCCTACCTCAGGCTGGGGGGCCGCTGCCTGGGGGTTTCTGCAGAACCCGAGATTCTGAGAAGCTGTGACCGGTCTCAGGGCGTCACCGCGAGCTTCACCCCTCCTAGGAAAGCAGCGCTCTGGCGTCCTCTCGCCTTCAGGGCCAATGTCAAACCCCCTCGAGAGTCCCCTGAAGAATCTCCAAAAATGGGGCCCCAATCCAACCTCAGATCTGGGGCTGCTGGACAGGGCAGACCCAGAGCACAGAATGAGGGTGACAGAACGGAGGGAGTCCGAGGAGGAAGAAAAGGGAAGAAAGAAAGGAGGATGTCACCCCAAGCTCCTGGCCTGTGAGTCACAGGACGGTTAGTGTGGGGAGTGGTGGCCAGTCTCAAGGAGTAATCGCTGCACTTGAACCCTGAAGCGTTGCCTCTCACGATTCTCTCCCCATCTGATCTTGAACTGAGCCTCGCCCAAGCCAGGGGCGAAATGTCCTGACCTGGGACATCGCACAATCTGGACGCCCGGATATGACAAAAGACGTCAGCTAATCAGGAAGCCTTGTGAACCTCCAAGTTTTTTCTTTCATTCCCTCTTGCAGAATTGGGCTTTCGGCCTCCAAATCTGGTTTCTGAGCAGTTCCCAAAGGTCTAAGAAAAGGTACCCTGGACTCGCCCGGGATTAGGAACCTGGAACCTCTGTCTCGCACCCTAAGCGAGAATCAAGTCCCCAGACCAACGAGCCACCGGATTCCGAGCTTCCTGCTTCTTTCTATGACATTGTGGCTGGACAGACGAGCCAGTAGAGGAAGAGACTCCGGGTTCACAACCGCAGGGAAAGGCCCTGTTCAGAGACGGTGGCACCGCCTGGCGCCTGCACCTAACCTCGCAGCCTTCCACGAGGCCGCGGTCCGTGCGGGAACCAGGATCCCGCGTCACTCGGCCGGCAGCCGGACGGGCAAAAGGGCCGTCGGAAATGAACGGGCTCGAAGACCCGGCAGCGGCGCGCCTTAAACTCTCTTTGGATCACGAGGTCGCTGGGATGCCCTGGTCCAAGGGCTGAATGTATCCACCGGGACTGCTGAATTTCAAGAATTAACTCAAGAAAACAAAGCGCCCAACGTGGGGCTCGAACCCACGACCCTGAGATTAAGAGTCTCATGCTCTACCGACTGAGCTAGCCGGGCAGCCGGTAACCTGCGTCGCCTGGGGGCTCCGGAGCCGACTCTGTGGGAGCACGAAGTTCCCGCAGCAAGCACGCCCTTCAGTGCCATTCGCCTTCCTCCCACAAACTGCTTGAAGCCTCAGATTCCAAGGCTGAGAGATGGCGGCCGGTGGCTGGAAATTCAGGGGCAGGATGGGGGACACGCTGGTCCAGACCTACTCCCTAGTCCCATGCTACGTTTTCCCGACTTGCTTTAGCACATGTGATACTTTTGCTTGGCGCAGACATGGTTTTTGCTTAAAAAAAAAAAAAAAAAAAAAAAAAAAAAAAAAAAAAAAAAAAAAAAAAAAAAAAAAAAAAAAAAAAAAAAAAAAAAAAACACGACAAATAAAGTACTTTTGCTTTAAAACATCCTCAGCGCCAGTTGGTCGGTTGTGCTCGAGGGGGACAGGTGGGCCGTCGCAGTCGGTGGAGTCCCAAATCTCCGGGCATCCTGGCACCTTCTCCGAGGGGACGCCCCGGAGTTTCGGCACCGGGTTTCCTAGCTGCGTTCCCAGTTCCCGGGCTCATCTGAAGCTCCGCGCTGCTCTGGAGGGCGGGGCGCGGCGGGGTCCCCCAGCCCAACCCACCGGGCCCAGGCTGCAGTCAAGGACCGACCGGCTCCCTCCAGGGACGCCTTCGCCCGCGCCCCTGAATTCTGGGAACCCGGGGCGCGAGGCTGCGGACTGGAGGCAGGGGTGGCGGCCAGCCCCCGGGGCTCCAAGCCCGTGCGCCATCCAGGGCCAGGTCGCAGGTTCCATAAGCTCAGAACCGCCCAAAGTGCAGCCCCGAGAATAGCCAGGACGGAATTAAATGAAGGAAGCATAAATGAAATTATCCTGTGAGCAAGTGAGCCTGAAGGGCTAACGATTATTCTAAATTCCCGATTTATTTGTTCACATCTTGGGGGGTGGCGACTGTAAGGTTTTTCTGGGCTCCGCGAGGAGAAAAAGTCAATTAGACAAAAAATGTCCAATAGCCAGGGCTTTATGGGGGTTTGCACACCCGGGCGAAACTCCCAAGTCCGCAGAGGGCCGGGAAGTCGCGGGCCGGGAAGTCGCGGGCTGGGAAGTCGCGGGCTGGGAAGTCGCGCGCCAGAACAAAGGGGGACCCCGGCTCTTTAAGCAGAGGAATTTCGCGGGCTTCCCATGTCGCGATTGGGGATTGGCCCTGTGAATCCAGGTGTTGGGGTCGCATCCCTTATTCTGACGTCATCCATGTTTTTCCCGGGCTTGGCCTTTCCCGGGCATGCCCGCTGCTGCTTTTGTCCCTGGGCCAGCCTAACAGCGACGGGTAGGGTCCTGTTGTCATTTCCCCATTTCGCGTCCGGTGTCGGTGAATCGCTGAATCAGTTCCTGCGGCTCCGCTCTGCGTCCTGTCCCCGCCGCGGGGCTCCCTGCAGCCACTGGGCCGCTGCCTGTCCGTCCGTCCGTCGGTCAGCGGGAACCTGCCCCCACACTCCGCACCGCCCCGAGGTCCTCCCGCGGCCTCTCTGCCGCTCGCTGACCCGCCCCGGAGGCGGTGGATTCCCGGCAGCGCGGCCGGTCGCGAAGGGTGCCCGCCACGTGTCCGCTGTCCCGGGTACGAGATCGGACCACTCATTGGGGTGCACCCACAGTCAGCAGAGAGGCAGCTTCTTCCCTCACCTGACTAGCTCAGTCTGTAGAGCATGAGACTCTTAATCTTAGGGTCGTGAGTTTGAGACCCACGTTGGACGACCTTTTGCCACAGATCTACACATTTCCTGCACCTGGAGCCGTTCCCCCGCCGCAACTCGGGAAGAGGATAATCCAAACCCCTCGGAGATGGCGACCCGACCCTCCACCCGGGTCAGGCAGTGAAAAGAGGGTGGAATCCAGCAACCAGAGAGAAGCCACCCAGTTTCTTCTCTAGCTTAGTCAACAGGAACTAAGTGTCTCAGGCCTGCAGGACGCCTCCACTGGTTAAAAAAAAAAAAATCCCACTTGTACTAATTGACAGAGAACCAGGGCGGGGAGGAAGGATAAGGGGGACATGTGGGTGCACTTGACAGCAGAGTTCAGGGATTCCAGGGCCTGGGAGGAAAGCAAAAGAAGGGCTCGTCCGGGATTTGAACCCGGGACCTCTCGCACCCTAAGCGAGAATCATGCCCCTAGACCAACGAGCCACGTCCCGTAGGGTTTCTCCGCTGTCCTTGGTGAGTGGCACCTAGTTCTGTCCTGCATCTACAGCTACCCTGATTTTCTCCACCACTAAGTGCCTCTTCCTCCTTGAGTGTTGGGGCAGGTTTGATTTAGGTCCCCACGGACGGGAGGGGACTGGGGAAGCCAGCACTGCCCCGCGGAGACTCCAAGTCAAAAGCCCCATCCAGACTTTGGGTGTCCCGCCCTGGCCCCCGCCCACCAGTGGAAAACAGACCAGTTTGAGAAAGGGCCCCAGACGCGCTAAGTGCCGGGTCGTGGGCGAAGCGGAGCCGAGTGTGAACACCCCGCCCTGGCCGCGTGGGTTCTGGAGGCTCTGAGGACTCACCTCTGCCCCACTCCTCCCCACGGAGAGACCCGCGCCCTGCACCTGTTTCCACCCAGGACCGCTTCCCAGAGACCCCCGCCCGCTCAACAGAGGGGCTCCAAAGAAGGGTGGGGTTTACATGGCCAACTGAGGTCGTTCTGGAGCCCTCAACACCTGTTTGGTGTTGTCACTGCGCGTGATCCAGAAGGTGCCCCCCATCCACTGAGCACACCTGACACTGGCCAGGCTCCACCTGGTCATCTGGGCCACCTCCCCCTGAACCTGTCTTCCATACACCCCACAGGCCCAGGGCCAGCTCTACAGGGACCCAATCCTAAAATGACCTCAGTGACCAGGAAGGGATTTGAAGTGAATGGAGAACAAGCCCTGCCTCACACCCCTTTGTGGCGAGGGACGCGGCCCCGGGGCCTGAGGGAGGTCTCCAGGGCTCAGGAGGACTTGGAGAACAGCCAGCTGGCAGAGGTGGTGGCCATGAGCCTGACTCTCCAGACCTGCCAGGCCTCAGGGACAGGAGAGCCCTCCCGCCAGCCCCCTCCACACCCCCGACTCCGACCCTGCTTCTGTATGGAAGACCCCACTACATGCAAGGCGACAGAGTCCAGTATGAGAGAGAGGCCAGCCAGCACGCAGCTCTGGGGCAAACAGACAGGCTTGTAGGTCTGGGCAGAGACCACCAGTCCACCCTGGGGGGCTGGGAAGGGGCTCTGAGAAGCATCCCCAAAAGAGTGCCACTCTGGAGGGGTCAGGAAACCCCTTCCTTGTTTGGGACCCCCAAATGTCCACCGAAGCCTGTCCCTGTCCTTTATTTTCTGTACCACTTGATGCCTTGATGCCAGGTCTTACCGACCTGGAGGAACGGTCCCTCCCGGCTCAGTGGGGTCCCAGAGATACAAACTAGCCCTCACCTGCAGGCATTTCATATACAGTCCAGCAGCCCAGAGTCCTCGCCCCAATCGCCTCTTCTGTTGGTCCTCCCAGGCGCCAGACCCCCTGCCAGAATCACCCCAGGGCCCAGCACCCACCAGTCTACTTGTGACAGAGCCCAGGACCCGCTGAAATGACTCACATTTGTCAATCTCTGCCACATCCCTGCCTCTCCAGTCCCCGCTCCACGGGGCCACAGGAAAGTTGTTTCCCCAGGCCCTCTGCCTCCTGACCACCCTGGAGCTCCCCCTGCGCCCCTTTCTTCCTGGGAACTGGGAACCACCAGCCACCTTTCAATGTCCGTTGTGTCCTCATCTGCTGGCCTCACCAGACCTCGGAAAACACTGTGGTTCCCCCAGCGCAGAGGAGGCCCCGGCAGAAGGCCGCCCCTGGAGGCCGGTGGGCCCACTCCCTTGGGGCCGGCTCTGACACTTGCCCTCCATCCCTGTCTCCACTGTGCTTCCTTCTCCTTTGGCGGTGGAAGATCCTCTGCTAGTCGGTCCCTGGAGAAGGAAAAGAACGTTTGAAAACATGGGCTCCTCGGAATTTGAATGCCTGATCTTTCACACCCCAAAGAGAAAACATACTTTCAGACTGGGATGCACAGTCCCCGGGCTCCCGGATCCCGCCACAGACACTGCGACCCTAACCGCCTGTTGGCCTCACACAGAAGCCGGAGCCCGATGCGACAGCTCGTCCTGATTCCACACTGGAGAAATGAACGGGTGATGGTAGCGAGCGGGGGGACGCGGGGACTTCACCCTGAAAACGGGAGGTGACGCGAAAAAGCTGGGCTCGTCCGGGATTTGAACCCGGGACCTCTCGCACCCAAAGCGAGAATCATACCCCTAGACCAACGAGCCAGCCTGCCGCAACCCGGCTGACGCCTGTCCTTGGAGGCCCGAGCGCGCGACTCCGCCCTCGGGATCCCGGCGGGTCCCGCCTCCCGGCCGCGGCTGCTCAGCCGCAGGTTCCGGTTTCCGGCCGCGGGCGGGCGCCGCGCGACGGGTCCTCTGCGGGGCCGCACCTCGCTCCGCAGCGCCGGCGACTAGAGCGGCACAGAGCACAGGCAGGCGGAGAACGCGTCCGCGTGGCCCGGAGAAGCGTGGGGGGCGCTCATGGGAGACCCCGCGCCGCCACGTGGGCCCCAGACCAGGACCCTGAGAACCGGCGCTGTCGCCGCCCGGCGCCCCGCGCGGCCGAGCCTCCGACGTCTCGAGAAGGCCTGCGGGCCGCACAGACCCCGGGGCTCCCGCCCTCCACCCCGAAGGCTCGCAGCTCTGGAACCGGTGCCGGGGCAGCACGGGGTCGGCGCCCTCCCGAGCGGGCAGCCCCTTAAACGCTCCACACTTGTCTTCCCTCGTGCACCCGCCTGTCCCGACGTGGCCCCGGGGTCCTCTCGGGGCGGAGAGAGAGATGAGGGCGGCGGTGACTGGCTCCGGCACGTCACTCAGCCAAGCGGGGACCACACGAGGTCCCTATGACCTTCCTCCCTGCGCCTTTGAACCCGAAGTTCCCCGCCGCTGCTGGGACCCACGGTCGCAGGGCAGGGCGGGCTGGGGCCGGCGACACCCTCGCTCCTCGCTGCGGGACCCGCGCTTGCAGTGCTCCAGAGCTCGGGAGGTGCCCGCCCCCGCTCCGAGGTGTCCGTCCCAATTTTAGGACCGCGACCTTCCGGAGAACTCCAGTAGCGTGAGGAGAAGGCTGCTCCTTCAGGTGCCCGGCTAGCTCAGTCGGTAGAGCATGAGACTCTTAATCTCAGGGTCGTGGGTTCGAGCCCCACGTTGGGCGGTAGTTTTGAGGGCTTTGCAGTTAACAGCGGAGACAAATTAAGTTTCTTCCCGGAGGGGGTTTTATGCCCCACAGAGCTGTGCGTCATACATCACCGAGGAATAACCTTGTGTTTTGTCTCATTAATCTTTTATTGCTATATATTCTTATCCTTAAAAATGCTGAAATGTACACGTGTAGGATTTGAATCCACTAACCTGTGCTAACAAAGGAATGATGGGGGCCTCATCTGTATTCAGAGGTGCATCCCCCCAGGGACTTCCGCCTCCTCCACTGTGTGTCTGGCCAGCGTCCCCTCTGGGTTTAAATCCCCTTTTGCCCTTGTCCTGCAGAAAGAATCATCTCCAGGGGGTTGGGGGTTGGGACTCCTGGCTTCTCAGGACTGAGCTTTCAGAGCCACTCCTGGCTGCCACCAGGTGCCCCTCTCCGCTTTCTGATGCGGTTGGGTGCCCCGTCCGGCACCAGTAGAAAGCAATGCGGGAAGTCCGGCTCCACTCTGAAAACGGCGGGGTAGGAGAGCTGGAGGGTTAGTATTGTGGGCCCTTGAAACTCCTCATCGGTGAGTGACAATGTCGGGTCATCCGGGTGCTGGGTTTCCAGGAGTCCATCTCTCCGGGTCGCCCTTGCAGCTTTGACTCCCAGCCATTGTCTTGCTATCTCCAAGCCAGAAACGCCAGGCGTCTGTGGGGCGGGGTGGGGGTGGGGAGGGGGGAGGGCGTGGGGCTGCACCTCCTGGGCCCACCTGATGTCTGGGCTGGACCCCATCTCCTTCCAAAAGAGACTATTAGTCAGAGTTCTCTGAGAAACAGAACATATGTCTGCAGAGAGGGCTGACATTTGCCGGGACTAGAAAGTGAGATTTGCAGGCAGGCTAGAAACTGCAGAATCAACGCTGCAGCCTTGAGCTGCATGAAGAGGGAACCTGTCTTTTCTCTTAAGACCTTCAACTAGTTGGACGAGGCCCCCTCAGTTATGGAAGGGGGCGTGCTTTATTGGTGGTCTGCTCATTTCGGTGTTACTCACACCCGCAAAACCCTTTCACAGACATCTCTAAGCTGCGTTGGAACATCTGGCGCCAGCGTTTAACCAGGTTGGCACAAAAAAGTAACCTTCCTAGAGTCCTACCAAGTGCTGATTTCTTTCTTAATAACAGGACATGCAAGGAAAAGGCGAGACCTCTGCTCCGACCCAGTCCCGGGTGTGCCAGACCACCAGTCCAGAGAAGCCCGGCTGAGGTGGCAGGAGCCCGATCCTGGAAGCGTTGATCTTACCACGGCGCACACTCGCCTTACCAAGGCCCCAGCGTACTCGCTGCTTTCCCTCCGCTGGCCTGGTTAAGGGGTTTCATGGTGCAGTGACCCTCCTGCGAATGCTTGCATGTCCAAGTGCCGCTGGGAGATGAGATGATGAGCAGCAGGTGTTCTGGATGCACTTTGCAGGCGCTGGAGCAGCGAAATGGCTCCAACCAGGTTTCTGGGTTGGTGACAGAGCTGCCAGGAGATTGCAGCATGGAGCCAGGGAAGGGAGTCCAAGTCTTCGAGACAGAAACGCCGGGGCGCTGTCTCCCAGGAGCGCACACCCGCCAGCCTCGGGGAGGGCCCCGAGAACCTCTGCCGTAAGGCACAAGACAAAATTGGGAAGGAAACTACCAGCACCCTTGGCTAGCTCGGTGGGAGATATTGCATTGGGATGGGGACCCCGATTTTGTGACAATGATGATGTTACTGAACCTCTGGTTCCTGTGCCGCAGTGCTGAATGAAAACTGAACACAGGACTTGGGAGAAGAGAAAGAGTCCATTTATTTCCTACAGAAAATGGAGACGGGGAAACCCAGTCTCAAATCCTGTCTCTCGGAGCAGGAGCAAGCAGAGATTTGTAAGGGGGAGTCCGAGCTTGGGGGCTGCGTGACAAGGGAGTGTCCTGTCAACAGGGGCTCATCTGGTCACCTTCAGCTTCAGTCTCAGCAACCCGAGTGGGGCACAAAGCAAAGCTCGTTAGTCATGCTCTTAGTGGACCACAACACCTACAGTGGCGTCCCCAGTCTCCATGGGGGCCTGAATGTCTGGAGACAAGTATGCTAGAGCTAGAGGAAAAGAGTGTCCTCCTCCCCTTCCTCCTCCTCCCC
>RJWH01010921.1:0-14540 GCA_004363575.1 Solenodon paradoxus | reverse complement strand
TGTTACTTCCGCATATTTTCCCCACTATATAAGACGCTTGTATGACTAAGATTTTGAGACACACTGAAGAGACATTAAAGAAACTTCTGATCATCGAATGCTTGTGTGTGTGTCTCCACTCCTCGCGTTCCCTGTCCCTACCGAGCCAGCCTCCCCTCTCGGGCCGAACAGACGTTGACTGACCTGCGGGCCGGGTCAGAAAAAGTGTTGTGTTCCAAGGACATCGCTAAGGAGTAAAATTCACAAAATGCGGCCGAATCCTTGCATGTCCCTAGGCCTCGAACCACCGCGTGGAGTGCGAAGATCTCTTGTCAGTCAGCCGTTCAGAGACAACCCCGCTGAAAACAGACAGGACACGTGACTTTCTTCGGCTCCACGGAAGCCCGCGTGGGAACTGCGCGCACCTGTTTGCCCGCGTCTCGCCCGCAGCCACCCTGCCAGCGCCTTCACTGCCGCCTTCCGGCCCGTTTCTTCTTCCCGTCCCCTCACTTTCCTGGTGGCCCATCTAGTGCCGTGTGAATGTGGTTGAGATGTGTCTGTTTATGTTGCTGCTGTATATTCCACAATACGAGTGGGACGATCTTGTGCTTTTGCTTTCTGCCTTATTTCACTTAACACGATTCCTTCCATTTCCATCCGGATTGTTGCAAAGAGCACGGTTCCATCTTTTTCAGCAGCTGCAGAGCATCCGGTGCGGTGTCCAGACCACGGCCTCTGCATCCATCACCCGTGGGTGGGGAATGAGGTGGTTTCCACATTTTCACGCTTATGAAGGGTGCTGCTGTGAACACGGGGTGCAGATATTTTTCCTGGTGAGAGATTTTATGTCCTCTGGGGACATGCCTAGAAGTGGGACTGCTGACTGAATCCATTTTTATTTTCGTCATCTCCATGCAGAGGCTGCACTAACTGGCATTCCCACCAGCGCTGCGCGGCTTCCCTTTTCTCCATGCCCCTTCCGACGTTGTTGTTTCTAGTCTGTTTTTCTTTTTTAAGAAAGGAAGGTGCAGTGGGAGTGGGGTGAGTAGGCAGACAGGTAGGAAGAGAGAGGAGGAAGAAGCTCTGTATTTTATTTCCATTTTATTTGTTCACACTGGTGGTTTTCGCCCGGGGCGGCCTGGCACCCAGGGGTCTATGAGCTGCCTCCCTGGGGGCGGGCGACCCACCTGCTGCTCCACCAGGGTGCACTGTTTCGTCTCTTGATGGAGGACACTCACTGGTGTCGGCTGGTTTTCCCGCATTTCTCTGGTGATGAGCGAGGCCGCGCATTCCTTCATGTGTCTTCTCAAGCACATCGGTATGTCTTCTCTTTGTGTCTGCTCAGCTCTGCTCTTGTGGGAGTGGACACCTGCTGTCATGACTTTGAAGCTCTTTATACATTTCGGGGAGCAAGCTCGCACCTGATGCGTGTGTGTGGCTGTCTCTCCTACCCGGTGGCTTGTCTTTTTGTTCCAGTGGTGCTTTCACTGCAGAGAATGTTCTTGTTTGCTGCAGCCCCAGTGGCTTCGTTCTATTTTAGTCTCTGCCTTCGGTCTCACTGCCCCACACTATCCACAACTGCTGTCATAGAGGGATTTCCTATATTTTTCTCTCTGTGTTATATGGTTTCCAGTCAGACATCCAGGTCCTTGATCCATTTTGAGTTAATGTCTGTGTATGGTGCTAATCTCGCTCCGCTGTTTTGCAGGGAGCAGTCCGATCTTCCCAGCTTCACTTGTTGAAAACACTCGTCCTCCTTCATTACATGCGTTTGGCTCCTGTCACAGACTGGCTGTCCGTGTCTACGTGGCTTTATCTCTGGGCTCGCTGGCTTGTGTGCTTTGTTTCCAGTGCCACGCTGTTCCAGTGGCAGTCGGTCTGTGTGTGGCTGAGTCAGGAGTGTGATGCCTCCACTGCTTTTTCCCTCTGGGTAGCTTTGCTACTTGAGTTTTTTGTGGGTCGATGCTAACTCGTTAGCACGAGTATTTGTTCAATTTCCTTGAAAACTGTTGCCTGGTATTTTTACAGAAACTGCATTCGATCTACAAATTGCTCTGGGTAGAACAGCCAGTTATGCTGATTCTTCGAATCCACGAGCATGGGGCAGTCTTCCGTGTCTTCTATTTCATTTGCTGATGTCTTGTCGTTTTCAATGCCGAGGTCTTTACAGGGTTGTCAGGTTTATTCCCAGGTATTTGGTCTGTTTCGGCGCTACTGCGACTGGGCCTTCTCGACTTATTTTTCTCTTATTTCATTGTTTGCATGTAGACATGCCATTGATTTCTGTGCCTCGATGTCCATCCTGCCGCTTGACTGTATTCATTATTGTTTTTAACAGTTTTGTTGCGGAATCATGAGGGTTTTCTAGGTATCTTATGTCACAGGCAAATAATGATAGTTTTACGTCTTCTCCAATTTGGATTCATTTAATGTCCTCTTGGAAAACAGACAACATATTCAAACAAACATTTCATCAAAGAAAACATACAAATGGCCAGTAAGCCCGTGAAGAAAGGCTCAGCACTGCTCGTCCTTCAGGGCTGCAACTCAGAAGCACAGTGAGATGCCACTTCACAGCCCCTAGGACCGCTGCCGTCACGAGTCAAGCTGGCAGGAGTCGCTGGAGAGGAGGTGACGCCCTGGGACTGTTGGGGCGTGTGGGATGCTGCTGTCACTTTAGAAAACAGTCTGACAGTTTCTCCAACAGTCAGATGTGGTGTTACCATATGACCCAGCAGTTCTGATCATGGAAATCAATCATCTGGGCCCACACGAGTGTTCGTGAATATTCACCGCAGCATTAGTCATAACACAAAAAAGGTGCAAACGAGCCCCATGCCAATCAAACGATGAGTGGATACACAAAATGTGGTGTTTGCACACAGCGGAATGGATTCAGCCATACGAGGAATGGCGTTCCAGTCCGTGTTACAGGCTCACCCAGGTGAGCAGACAGGACTCGAAGTGAAATAAACCAGACACAAAAGACTGCGTAATGTAGGAATCTTATTTATACAAAATCCCCAAATAGGCAAAGTTTTAGAGACAGAAAGCAGATTAGCGGTTGCTAGGATTGGGGTAAGGAGAGGACGGGAAGATGACTGCTGATGCTTTGGGGTGACGCAAACCTTCCGGGACTAGACAGCAGGAGGCCACACGGCTTCGGGAACGTGCAAGACCTGACTGGTGCACTTTACGTTACATTGAATGCAAAATACGATTCCTAGTATGAGTTTCCTAGAAATCAATACTATAATTTTTCTCATGCT
Source organism: Solenodon paradoxus (assembly GCA_004363575.1). Lineage (NCBI taxonomy): Eukaryota > Metazoa > Chordata > Mammalia > Eulipotyphla > Solenodontidae > Solenodon > Solenodon paradoxus. The sequence goes on along the minus strand of RJWH01010921.1, from coordinate 11,292 downwards.
AATACATAATATTTATTTCAATATAAATATAGTAAAAAGTCTACAAGTATTCCCCTTGAAACGAGGTAAAAAATACCATCTATTTCAGTTTTAATTTAACGTTTCTAAAGTTATAATCCAGTAATACACAAAACAGAAATGCTAGCTATAATGGAGAGAAAAATAAGATTTTCAGAAAAAAAACAAACCTTGAAAGCGCATGAGTTAATACTCTTGGAAAAACGTTGATCAAAGGGCTGATGTATAAGATGTCAAAAAATTTCTTGTGTATAGATACAATTAATTAGGAAGTAACATGAAAAATGCTCCATTCACTAGGAAAACATATTCATGGAATCTGGCAAGTACAATAAAATATCAAAAATTTTTTTCTCGTTGATTGATCATTTTGTTTTTTATGTAATTTTCAGCGTTTTTGAAGTTTTCTATATTGAGTAGGGCTTTCACAGCAAAGAGGTAACAAAACACTTAATCAGATGTTATCTGACATTCAAACGAATCTGGGGGCCATATTTGTGGTCCACAGAACACACTTTGAGAACCTTAGCTCTTAGCATCGTTATCCTGAGTCCGTCTGAATTAAACTCACTTTGATTTTAATAGCACGTAAACGGATGATAACCCAGCCAAGTCAAGACAGTTTCGTTACAAAGCTCTTTTTGTGCTGTGTCCTCATTTCCTACAAAGGGTGAAAGCTGCTTGTGAGAGGGACGCTTCAGACAGAACAGTGGGGGGCCACTGAGATGGGGCTCTGCAGGCGGACAGTGGACGGCGTGGTGGGAGGATGACAGGATGACGAGGAAGCTGGGCACAGAGACAGGGGAAGAGAGAAGTGACAAGTGCTGAGGACAGTTGTTGACGGGGTCTGTGACGTCACAGGAGGAGAGGAGGCTGCGGGAGAAGAGGGCCTGCCTTTCCCGGCGGCCAGCAGGCTCCTGCTCGGGTCTGGATTGTGTCCTGTGGATTCACAGACTGAAGCCCTAGGCCTCATCCCTCAGGATGTAACCATATTCAGAGAAGGGACTTTAAACAGGGTAAATAATTGACCTTTAGCGGTCAAGTGAGGTCACTAGGTGGGCCCCTCACGGAAGAGGACAGACACACACGGAAGGAAGGCCATGAGGAGAAACACGGAGGAGACCGCCATCGAGAGGCCTCAGATGAAAACCTCCCGCCGGCGTCCTGTTCTCGGCCACCATCGAGCGAGAAAACAACAGCTGTCCCAGAATTGCCAGCGGCAAAGCACGGGGACTGGTGCAGGGCACTTAGCCCCGGAGGCTGAGGGTCACTAAGCTCATGCTCACGGTGTCCATGCTCTTGAACTGTCCCTGCGGCTCCCAGTTTTCTCAGGCTCCTGCGCTGCACCCTCCCCCAGTTACAGCCGCAGAAGCGGCTTCTCCGGCCGGCCAGGCCCTGGGCTCACAGGCTCCCTGGCTGACTAGGTCTGGAGGGGAAAGAGGAGCCTCAGATGGGGCCTCGGGGCAGTCCCCTCCCCACCCCGGACGGCTCTCCCCTGGACATCCATGCAATGCCAGAGCGGCTTCCCAAGTCCTGTGCACTGTGGCCTGTAGTCACCACGCAGAACCTCGGTCGGTGCTCCCATCTGTGAAATGGGTTGGAGAAAATGAGACTCCCAGGGGGCGCGTAGGCTCCTCCTTTGTAGGGGACAGGGTGCCACCGGCGGGCTGGACAGGCCTGGGCTGGGCGGGGCGGGACGGGACAGGCCGGGGCGGGACGGCCTGGGCGGGGCGGGACAGGCCAGGCCCGGGCGGGGACGGGCCGCGGCGGGACGGGACAGGCCGGGGCGGGACGGGTCGGGGCGGGACGGCCTGGGCGGGGCGGGGACTGGCCAGGGCGGGACCTGGGGCCGGACGGCCTGGGCGGGGCGGGACAGACCAGGCCGGGGCGGGGCCGGGACGGGCCGGCGGGGCGGGCCGGCGGGGTGGCCCCCAGGGCCGAGCAGGCGGGCGCTGCTGCGGTCCGCGCGCCGGGCTGCGGCGGGGAGATGCGGCTCCTGGCGCTGGCGGCGGCCGTGCTGCTGGCGCGGGCTCCGGCCCCGGGTAAGGCGGGCCAGGCGGCTCCGGGGCCCGCGGGTGGGCGAGGCGGGCGCGGGGCGCGGGTCCGACGGGAGGCCCTGGCCCTCGGGTCCCCTCCCGTCGCGCGGCCCAGCTGCAGGGCCCCGTCGCCGCGGAGCCTCGGACGCAGCGGCGCCTCCCGTCGGTCCCCGCCCGTCCCCGCCCGTCCCCAGAAGGCCGCGGACCAGGCCGCCCTGCCCTCCCCGCCTCGGGCCTTCTCCGCGGCTCGGCGCGGGGGGCTCCGGACACCGGCCCCAAGGCGGCCTGCGGGGAGATGCCGGCCGGAGGCTGCCCCAGTTGCGGGTCTCCTTCTCGGCCGCCAGGCCGGGACCACAGCTGTGGACGCGCCATGCGGCCGGCGCTTCCCGCGGACTCTCTTTGGAGACGTCCTCCGGGGGCGCCCTGCGCGCGGCGGCCGTGGGGCCCGACTCGCTGTGGCGCTTTGCGGTGACCACCCCTGCCGGGCAAGGGCGTCGGGCTGGACTAACGATCGGTGCTTCCAGGGGCTCCCTGTCTTGGGGCGGCCTCTGCTCTCCTAAGTTGCCAGAGTTTTCTCTCGACCCCAGGGCGCTGCCCGCCTGCCCAGGGCCGGACGGCCCGCTTTTCCTGGAGCCTTCTTTATGATGCCGTTCAGTCGTGGTGACATTCCGGGTTAGAGTGACGGGGACAGGTATGCACACACGCGCTCAGTTCTGCAGCCCATCATGCTGAGAGCCGCTGCGGCCCCCTTGTTCTCGGTGTGGGGCCTGAGGCCCATGGGCCGCCTCCTCGTCCAGGCCTGGAAGTGGGGGCCCTGGGATCTGAACCCAGGAAGTATGGCCCCGGGCTGGGTCTTCAGGCGCAGATGGGTGGCCACTATTTTGTACGTAAGCGTGGGAGGCTCAGAGTTAAGCCCTTTTCCGGGGTGACCCGAGCACCAGCGAGCTCCCGCCAGCACCCAGCAGTGTGGGGCTCTGATCGGGAAACCTGGGTCCTCGGGCAGACGGCCACCCACTGCTCTCTGGCTGTAGTTTCCAGTGAGCCGGCACCTGGCGCTGCAGGGAAAGTTCCTTTGACGATGGTCACCGCGTGGACTGACAGTGACCGGAGCTCTGCGGGGCGGCTGAGCAGGCCAGCTCCGTGACTGCAGGGGAGTACGGGGCCTTCACCCCCAGGTTCCATAGCCTCTCAGTCGCAGGTGCGGTCGGAAAGGGCAGCTCCAGAGAGCTGCCTTGGGAAGGTCAGGACGTCCCCAGGTTCCAGCAGAGCTCAGGGCCTGGAAGCCGGAATTTGTGAATCTCCAGTGTCACTCTGGCTGTGCTCAAGGCCACACCACCCACTGTTCTGAGTTTCCCGGCTCCTCATGACTTCCCAGGGGAGGGCCCAACGGCGTCTTTGCAAACAGGCCTGGGCTCTGAACCACCCGCTTTCTGCTCTGCTCTGAGCAGAGCCGCAGCCTCGGCAGCTGCTGTCCCACCACCCGCCCCACAGAGGAGCAAAGCTAGGCCACCGTGCTGACCGACTGCCACGCCGGAGTCCGGGGTGGCCGCTGTCAGTTGTCCTTGAGCCCCGACCGTCTCAGTTAAATCCAGCTTTGCCACGTGTCGTGTGAGCTTGAGCCCAAGCCTCCCTGGGCCCCAGCCCTCTGGTCTGCGAAACGGGGGTAAACGTCGTTTGAGGCTGAGTTAAGAAAACAGATGGAAAGTGCTTAGACAGTGCTTGGCATGGAATCTGCACCTAACAAATGCCAACGGGTATCGCTGACCAAGCTCCTGTGTTTGTCCTGGATGACTGCTATTTTCAGGTGACGGTTTCGTCTGAACGCATCAGCTGACAGGCCAGGTCCTATCGCAGCTTTGCCAGTGCTTCCATTCTTGTGCTGTGCGTTTCTCGGAGCTCACCTGTCTTCCTTCCTCCTTCCTCCCACCCTGCCTTCCTGCCTTCCTGCCTTCCTGTCTTCCTGCCTTCCTTCCTTCCTCCCAGTTTTCCTTCTTCCTTCCTTTCTCCCATCCTGCCTTCCTGTTTTCCTTCCTGTCTTCCTGCTTTCCTCCTTCCTCCCTTCCTCCCATCCTTCCTTCCTGCCTTCCTGCCTTCCTCCCATCCTTCCTTTCTGCCTTCCTTCCTTCCTCCCATCCTTCCTTCCTTCCTTTCTGCCATCCTGCCTTCCTGCTTTCCTTCCTGTCTTCCTGCCTTCCTTCCTTCCTTTCTCCCATCCTGCCTTCCTGCTTTCCTTCCTGTCTTCCTGCTTTCCTCCTTCCTCTTCCTCCCATCCTGCCCTCTTTCCCTCCTTCCTGTCTGTCTTCCTCCTCGCTCCCCCTCCCTCCTTTCCTTCTTTTCCTCCTCCCCTCCCTCTCTCCCTGCGTCCTTCCTTCACGAAGGCCAGCAGGCAGGAAGAGAGAGGAGGAAGCAGCATTTATTTTATCTCGTCGTCCATCCTGGCTGCTGCCCCGCCCCAGGTCATGAACTTGGATGGTGCGCGGAGGCCCTGGGGTACGGGGGTGCCCCACAGACTCGGCCACTAAGCGTCCAGGGCATTTCTCTCACGCTTACTGACGTGAGTTCGGGTTGCTCCTCTAATGAGGTCTAACGAGGTTTTGCTGCTGAGCGCGCACAGGCTCTTTCCTCTGGTGAAAGGCTCCTGCTGCGGGCGGAGGTGGCAGCTTCTTCAGGACGGAGACCCAGGCTCACCACTGGTCAGGCCGGGGCAGACAGGGCGGTGCCCACCTCTGCGTCCCTCAGGCGTCCTGACGTCCTGCACTGCCGCCGGCCTGCACCCCACTTGGCGATGGGGGGCAGAGAGCGGATGTGGGAGGGACGCGTGTGCTGGCCGAGCAGGTCAGCACTGCTTAGGCGACTTCGTGGCTGAGCGGTCCTCTCCCTGATCACCCAGCTGGGACCAGGGGCGCCCTCAGAAAGTTGACGTGCAGGAATTCAGCGTCCTCGTGCGGCGTGTGATGGGCGGGGCCCCGCCAGTGCGCGTGCAGCCCGTTTAGAAGGCCTGAAGGCTGCAGGAGCAGGGGCAGACCGAGCGGGAGAGCGACGGCGTCCAGGGGCTGCAGCGGGCTCTTCTGCTGCCCGCCTGCCTGGCGCTCAGCGTGTGCACCCAGCGCCGGCATTCTAGGTGCTTCCTGTGGGAGCCTGATGCGTACCGTGAAGGCGTCATCTTCCCTTTTAGAAGAAGAAACGGGCTGCGGCCTCCCATCCCACAGAAGCGAGTTTCCAGCTGGGGGCCAGCCCCTGGCTCTCCACTCAGCCCCGGCCAGGCTCAGGGCAGCCCTGGACCCAGGCGGCCAGAGCGCAGCCACGCGGGGTGCCCAGGGCTGCCTGCATCGCTGGAGGAGCAGGGCTCACAGCGTGGGAAACCTGACCCTCGGCCGTCTCTTCACCTCTTCTCGGCCACGCTGCTGTCTCTGTTCCAGCCGGCCAGGGCCCGGCTGGGGTCCCTCCTGACGCCTCGGGCCACCGTCCGGTCACTTCGCTGGAAGCACTCATCGTGTGTCCAGCCGCACCAGCGCCCCCTGCCGCGGGGCCTTTGCTTAAGTGGATCCTCTCCCAGGAGCGTCACGTGGCTGGACTTGAGCTCACGAGCTCCAGCTAGCTCGTGGCTCAGGGTCTCCTCCCCGGCGTCTCGTTCTTCCCTGGCCCAGCAGACGAGGTCAGCGTCTGGTTTTCTGCAGCCTCTACTCTTCCGGCAGTCCGCCCTGCCCTGTCCTTTTCTTGTGACCTTGCCCTCTGGACGCTCGGCTCCCTGAGGCCGGGAGCTGCGTGCTTCGGCTCTGCCCACTGCGCACGAGCGTTGCTGAGAGCTTAGGGAACAAAGCAGAATGAGCAGGAGCGGAGGCAGCGGGAACTGTGAGCGCAGGGGTGCCGGGGAGGGCCTGGGCGTCTACACCCTCCAGCTCCCTGCCCCTCGGGGTCACACAGAAGTCAGGTTATCTGCAAGTCGCAAGGACCTCTGTGCTTCCTTCCAGGCCAGGAGAGGGGAGAGGCCACTGCAGCCGCCCCATCTCAGCCGGGCGAGGGTCTAGCACGGCCCCCTCTCTTCTGAGCCTGCCTGCCGGGTGCACCTTCTGAGCCCTGAGGGCAGAGCCTGGACTCCTGCGGGGCCCACGCCCCAGTCAGTCCCTCTGTCCTGACTCTCAGGGCGCCTCCTCGGAGCCACGCGGCTGTGGGAGCGGCGCTGCTTGGAACCAGGCCCCGGCTGGGCCCCCCTCTCGGGCAGCGCCTCTCGGAGCTGCAGGCCTGAGCCATCTGCCAGGCCCTGGGGAAGGGTCACTGGGCCACCGGCTTCGGGAAAGCTCATCGTGGTCTCCGGGACCCCACGCCCTGAGCTCCAGTCCTTTGAGCAAATCCTGAGGAGTCTGCGGGGCCCCGTCGCAATGGGACCCTCCATCCCGCCGGCTGCGGGCGCTGCCTCTCTGGGCTGGAGGCAGGTGCCGGCTTTCCTGTGCGCAAGGTCGCGCTGTTTCTGGCCACAGTCCGCATGGGCGGCACCGACTGGTGAGACGTGGACCGGGCGGCACCGGCTGGTGAGACGTGGACCGGGCGGCCACAGTCTGCAGGTTGGAGGCCCGAGGGCACCAGCTGGCAGAAGTGGCGTCTCCTGAGGCCCTGTCCTTGCAGGCAGATGCGGCCTTCTCCACGGTCTTCCCTCTGGTGCGTCTGTCCGAGCCTTCCCTTCCCGTCAGGACGGCCGCGCGGGGTGACGCTCACACTCTGAGATCAGCGTGCGCCCTACCTGGAAAGGCCCAGATATTTCTGAGCATGGCGATTTGGGCTTCAACCTGTGAATGGGACATAGGGGTCCCAATCCAGCCATGGGGGCCTTTGCAGTTCAGTGGGAGCACGTGCTTGGGTCACTTGCAAGAGAATCTGGGCCAAGCGAAGGCAGAAGGCTGCCCTGGGGACGAGAAACGGAAGAACGGTCGTTCAGTCCCTGCCTTCCGCGGAGCTGCTGCCCGCGGGCTAGAGCTGCGGAGGCGGAAGGGTTACCGCTCTGCCTCCAGGACGGAATCCAGCCTCCTGCCCAGACTGAACCCTTGGCCCCTCGCCTGGCTCAGTCACGATAAATAATCCCTCCCTCGTGCCGTGCCTGGAAGACAGGGCTGCGGGGACCTGGCTGCAGCCTCTCGCCCCCATCTTGTTCCCATTTCCTCCTCCAGGCCCCCCGTGATCCAGCAGGGAGCCAGGGGCTGCGGCGCTGGGCTTCAGTCTGGGTGCCGGCTGCTGCTCTGCGCCCTCCGCCGTGACCCCGGGGCTGTGGGGGCCCCGGTGTCCCGCCTCGCCCTCCGCACCGGGCGCGTGGGGTTCAGACGGGCCCCGGGCGTCGGGGGAAGTGCGCCAGGCCAGGCCGAACACGGTGCGTGCGTGGCTGCTGGCCGCAGGCAGGTGAGGTGCAGGGAGCGGGGGCAGGCCTGTCCTTTGTCCTGGTGACTCGTGTGGACAGCGAGCACGTGCCTTCTTGGTTGTCAGTCTGGGCTCCCAGGTATTTCCTGGGTTGGCTTTGTCCTTTGTCACATTGGAGGCCTCGTTCTTGTCCACCAGCTGGCCAACATCCGCCTTTTATTTTCTGTATGGAAATTGTTATCAGTTTTGCTGACACTGCTCCACGCATTTTGGGGGCACTTGGGATTGCTCCTCAGTGCGTGGGTGCTTCGTGGGGCGCCCATCACCCCTTCTCAGGCCCCCCCCTTTTCCTTCCTTTCCTTCCCTCCCGCCCTCAGGAGACCAGGCTGCGTCCTGCGCGTTTTTGTGGGTTTGTCTGCTGTGTCATTTCATCGTGTTGCACGAGTGAGGCCATCCTGTGTTTCTCTTTTTCTTCTGAATGATCTCACTTAACATGATCCCCTCCACTTCCATTCAGACTGCTGCAAAAGGCACGATTTCATCGTTTTCACTAGCTGCGTAGAACCCCGGAGTACCGGGCCAGAGCGTCTGTGAGCTTCCTCTGCGGACGGGCGCCGGGGTTGTTTCCACGTCTGGGTCACTGTGGCCCGTGCTGCTGTGAACACAGGGTGCAGGCACTTTTCCTGATTTGAGGCTCTCTCTTCCCGGGTACATGCTGGCGGGTGGGACCGCTGGATCAAATGGTAGGTCCAAAGCTCGTTACCTTATTTTTCGAGGAATCTCCCTGCTGTTTTCCAGCGAGGCGGCACTAATTTAATTCCCTCCAGCACCGCAGGAATTCCTTGTCTCCTCACCCTCTCCAGCACCTGTCGTTTCTCGTCTTGTTGATGAAGGCCTTTCTCACTGCGGGAGGTGGTGTCTCATCCTGGTTTTATTTGCATTTCTCCGGTGGTGAGTGATGCCGAATTTTTCCATGTGCCAGTGGGCACGTCTGTGTTTCTTCGGGGAGGTGTCTGTTCAGCTCCTCTGCCCGTTTTTGTGCGGCTCCTGTGCTGTTTTGTTGCTGAGGGGTGTGAGCTCCGTAGATCTGGAGGCAGAGCCTGTCTGCCGCGTGCTCTGTGAAGACCGTCTCCCACACCCCGGGTTCGCGGTTCAGTCTTTTCCTTCTGAGTTTATTCCATCTGTCTTTTGAAGGTAATGAAAGGTTATCAGTGTGTGTGGAGCTGAGTAATGACCTGTCCTCAGGCCGTCTGGGCCGACACTGACCGTCTGGTTGCAAGGAGCTGAGACAAGGCAGGGGCTTAGAAAGGCAGGCCCCAGTCTTCGAGGACGGGCCATCCAGCAGGGCAGCTGGGGACACAGGACACTGCCCCCAGGCAGGTGGTGAACTGATGAGAAGAGATCTTGTGGGCTCTGGGGGTGGACACATTCGGGGGTGTCCAAACTCTGAAGCTTGCTGTGAAATCTCCTGGATTGTACATCTCAGGAATGAATTAAAGGTGCTTGCAAAACACCTCCCGGCCAGGTGGGCAGTTGTGTCCTGCAGGAAGGGGTCATCCCGGGTGTGGACCTGGGCCCAAAAAGGGCCCCTTCTGGGAGGGGCAGGTCCACGGTCACCTGCTCCTGAGACCAGAGGCTGTGCGTCCCTGGGGAGAGACGGCGTCCTCCTCATGTTCTCCCTTTCCCTGCAGAGGTGTGCGGGGCACTCAACGTCACGGTGTCCCCGGGGCCGGTGGTGGACGTCCTGGAGGGACAGAACGCCACGCTGCTCTGCCACGTGTCGCAGAAGAGGCGCAAGGACAGCCTGCTGGCTGTGCGCTGGTTCTTCTCACGGCCGGACGCCCAGGAGGCCCTGATGGTGAAGAGGACCAAGCTGGGTGCCGTGCAGTTCTACGGCAACTTCAGCCGCAGCGCCTTCCGCCGTCGGCTGCGACTGTGGGAGGAGCGGCGCGGGGCGCTGTTCGCGCTCTCGCTGCTGACTGTGCGGCCGGCGGACGGCGGCCAGTACGCCTGCAAGGTCCAGGAGATCAGCAAGCTCCGCAACAAGTGGACGGCCTGGTCCAACGGCTCGGCGGCAACGGAGATTCGGGGTAAGGCGGTGCGCGGGGCGTGGCCGGGGGACGGCCAAGCGCCACACGGGCGAGGGAGGAGGGAAAGGCCGAGCTGTTGACCGCCTGCCCGGAAACCTCTCTGGAAGGGGACGGAGGGGATGGCGCTCTGCATGCCCAGCACCGCGGAGGCCTGGCTGCTGGGGCGCCTGGAGGAGGCCGGTGATGGGGCCTCGGGTGGAGTCCAGGCTCAGAGCAGGGCAGGCGGGGCTCCACAGTCTGCCCGAGGGACTGACCCAGGGCCCAGGTGGCTCAGGCCCCAGAGTGCTGAGACCTCCATGGAAAAGGAGCAAAGGGGCAGTGGTGGCCATCCAGCCAGACACAGGCAGGCTGGACCCTCTCTGGACACCTGGCCGCCCAGGGCCAGTCGGAGGTGACACTCTGTCACCGCGCGCTGTCCGAGCGCCCGGGAGCTTGCACCGCTCCATGAATGCTCGGACAGAAGGCTCCTGCCAAGTCTGGGGAGACGCCCTGAGGCTGCAGCCTCAACTGCGCTGAACTTGAGCTTGGTGGGCACACGGTCAGACACCGCAGAGTAGAGTTCTCCCTTCACACCCGGGGGGTCTCGAATGGAACAGGAATCTGGCCTTGCCGCATCCGTGCTGCACACAGCAAAGGCGTCACTGGTGATACGCTTGGTTGGCAGGACACTCCCTCCCGGGGTGAAGAGCGAGCCTGCTGCCCCGCAGGACAGGGAGTCAGCATGACTGGCGTCCAGGAGCCCTCCCTGACCTGCTGTGAGGTTCGCGGACTCATGCTCTGGACCCAGACGCGGCGTTGGTATAAATTTGTGTTTTGGCACAAAAACAGAGAGGTCGTCAGCTGGCCCAGGGCTGAAGGGACCCACGAGTGTCGCGGGCTCTGTGGCAGGAGGTCTTGTGTCCTCTAATTACCCTTCAGTGAGAATAGGTGCAGCGGCCCTGGGTCCAGATCCATGTGCACCTGCTCCCAGCGCCAGCGCTGATGTCCTCTGGAGTGTGTGCTCGGGCACCTGCTCCGGCACCTGCTCTGGCGCCTGCTCGGGCGCCTGCTCCGGCACCTGCTCCGGCGCCTGCTCCGGCGCCTGCTCGGGCGCCTGCTCGGGCGCCTGCTCCGGCACCTGCTCCGGCGCCTGCTCGGGCGCCTGCTCCGGCACCTGCTCCGGCGCCTGCTCGGGCGCCTGCTGCAGCACCTGCCATGGCGGCTGCAGCTGCAGAGCCTCTCTGGAAAAGAACCCTCCCCCTTCTCCTGTCTCTTGCCCTCACTTTCCTCTTTCTCCTCTTTTCCCGTCCACTCCGTCCCTGCCATCTCCGTGTCTTCCCCTCCTTCCCTCCCCTCCCCTCCCTTCCCTTCGCCTTCCCTCTGTCTCCTTGTCTGTCTGTCTGTCTCGCTCCCGCACATGCGTCTGACCTCCCCCCGTCCGTGGCTCTACCCTGAGGGCAGAGCTGAGCCTCCTGCTGTCTGCACAGCCTCACAGCCTCTGCCCTCACATCTCCTCCGCTCCAGGCAGCAGTAAGGCTTCTGACAGAAGATTCAGACCTTAGGAAGCAGTGGCTTGGCTTCTACAATGTTCCACTGAGGCTCCCGAGGGACTCTGCCAAAGACATTAAGGAATGGTAACCACTGGTAAAGGTCCTGAAAGCTGACCAGTGTGTTTGGCTTGGAGTGTGTTGGCCCAGGCTGGAGGGACTCGCAGAGACTTGGCATGGTCCCGCTGGGTGGGGACAGGCCACAGCAGGGACAGGGCACAGCGGGGAAAGGACACAGTGGGGACAGGACGCAGCGGGGACAGGACACAGGGGGAA
>RJWH01010920.1:0-14470 GCA_004363575.1 Solenodon paradoxus | reverse complement strand
TAGATACTTTTCTGATCACAGCATGCTTTCAAATACTGAGAATAAGATCTCAGGGAAAATGACACTGAGCAGAGTATCCATCAGGATAGGCTAGGTTATGCTGCTGTGACAGGCAGTCATACAATGTCGGTGGCTTAGGACTACAAAGGTGTTTTACCATGTGCACTGGGACTTTTTCCAGAATGCACTATGGAAGCAAAGGAGTGTGAGTTGACATCACTTCATCGGGCGTCGTCGGACCTGGGTTCACGGTGACTGTAAACCAAGGAGTCCCGTGTTCTCAGGACTGTTCTTGCTGTTGAATTCCTTCGTGCTTGTGTGCAAAAATCTGACAGTGATGACAACTCAGGGTGCGACCGGGAAATGTCACTGCACTGAGCAGCTCCAGCAGCAAGAGTGGTTTGCTTCTTACTCTGGCTGTGTCTGAAGAGACTTGTCAGGAGGTTTCTTCTCAGTGTAGGGAGGGACCTGTGTTGACAAGAGACCCACCGTCTTATGGAAGCGTGGTGTCAGTCCAAGGCCCGCGGGCTTGTCATGGCAGGGAAAGAGGCCTGGGCAGTCCTGTGCAGCTCTTTTGGAAGCACCTAACTTCAGGGGGCAAGAAATGTATAACCCTGCTGTGTGTCCCCAAGGAGAAGAAAACGACACCACGATGAGCGCCTGCACTTTCCACCGAGGCAGGCCAGGCGCAATGCCAGTGCAGTCGCTCCCCTGGTAAAGTGTTTCCACACGGTATTTAAAGTCATCCAGGTTCATCCCTCTGGGCATGTCCTTGTCATGATGGCTTGCAGTGTGGGTTGTTTACTGCCCTGTCCCAGCTCTCTGTATAGTCCTTGGCAGAGTACCCGGGTGCATCACATCCCCTGCCCCCATCTGGCCAGTGCTCCTGAGGACAGGTTGGTGAGCAAATGGCCATGAGGGAACATGGCGCCTGGAGAGGACCACAAGCCCGTCCCCTTGCCCCATCCTTCGCCCTGAGCATCGCTTCCACCTCTCAGTTCCTGAGTCCTAGCCTTCTCTAATAAGCTGCTTAACACAAACAAGAGGAACCTCGCCCAAGACAATGAGTCTGGAAATAGAATTCTATGAAGAACCACCAGAAGAACTGGGCAGCAGTTAATCTGGAAGAAGAAAATAGTGTGGAAAAGCCTAAGTTGTACCTGAAAGTATTTTCAGGAATGTGAAATAAAAGTGGCTTTCCAAAGCAGACCCACACCAACGGGTGGCGGATACGTTCTGTCTTAAACATGTCTGCCGGATGTGAGGGAGCTTTGGGGGGTTGGTGGTAGAACTGTCTCGATGGGCCTGTGGTGGTGTACAGCTCGTTTTTATTATTTTCTTATTTCTATAGACCTGTGGGGGTTGGGGCGACAGCCAGTTAGCTCAGCACAGAGCGGGAACCCGGCCGCGTAGGGACACTTTTGCTCAGCCTTCAGGCCTGGGCTCTGGGAAGGATTCCTGTGTTGGGCTGGAGATGGGATGAAATGGCTGTTCACCCATGATTCCTTCTGAAACTTTATTCAAAGAAAGAGACATTGGCTGCCTGTGCAGAGTTGTGCGTGGGGAAGGTTGCCAGAGTCTTGAAAGGCTCCCAGACAGGAGACTGAATAAATCGGCTTCCATATTACATGGGTGATTGAGGACTCCTTGCCACCATGTTTGAATATGGACGTTCCAGGCTCTGTCTCAAGCTGTGTGATGTGGGGGTCAGCAGCTCAGACTCGGGGCCAGAAAGACTCAGGTCTGATTCTGAACTTGACCCTATATTGGTTGTGACCTTTAGCAAGTCTCTTAACCTCTCTAAACTCAGTTTCCCTGTTGAGGTGAGGTGGGCAGTTACAAATATGCCCCTGCCTGCCATGCAGTGGACTCTGCATTATGGCCTTGTGGCAGCCTCTAACAGGCTGTTCAGCCCCCTGTAGATGCATCCTAGAGTTAACACCCCTAGGGCCAACCTTCAACCAGTGGGGGCCAAGAATCTGTGCATAAATACCCAAGAGCCCCTTCACAAGGTGGGGCCATTTTGAGGTGTGTTCCCAGATACACCCAGGAGGACTGAGCCCCAGTTAGCCACAGTGATGATCTGCCCATTGAGGCACCATTAGTCTATTTTCCCCCTTCCTGTCTCACTGTCCCCTCCCCCATTTCTGCCTCCTGAAATCACCTCCCCGATAAACCATCTGCACCCGAATCCCTGTCTTAGGCTCTGTTTGGGGGAACCCACGTGAACACAGGTACCTCTCAGCTTCCCTGTGAAGTGGAAATGAGATAATACAGGTAGAGAGCTTAGTTCAGCTGGAGACATAGTAGATGCTTAATCAAGTTAACTGTTTGGTGGTGGTATTAGAGTCATTTCACCTGGCTCTTAAGGGCCAACTAATTTAAATTTGTTGTTAATTGAGCTAACTTTGACTTACAAAACTAAGTTTCAGATGTGTAGTTTCTCTCTTCATCAAATATATCATAACACACCACACTCACCACATTTCTAACAGTCTCCCCCACCGTCCACTGGACCCCACCACCCTTGATTTCCACCCCACCCCCTTCCCCACTGGTAACCTCAGTTCTGCTGTCAGTGTCCTAGGGTTAGTTTTTGTTTTGTGTTTATCTATTTTGCTTTGTGTCTTTATAACCTGGTATTTGTCTTTCTCCTTTGTACTTATTTCACTAAACATAATCCCCTCTAGCTCCTTCCTTGTAAGAAATGGCAGAATTTCATTTTTAGGGCTGAATAGTATTCCATGGTGTATGCACACCACATCTGCTTTACCCATCATCTGTTGATGGAAGGGCCAGCTACTCTTTACTCTGGAACTATGGAACAGTAAATTTAAAAATGCTGTGCATGCTCAAAAAATGCCAGAGGAAAACACTTGTTCTGGTAAGTGGAAAATTCATCCCCGCCTACCCACTCCTGACAGCTAAGAAGCAAAGCAGTGGGGAAGAGCATCCCAGAGTAAACCTGGGATTATCTTCCTGATCATTTAATCCCCCTGGAACCATCTATGGTACTAGTATCTGAGTGAAGGCAACCCTTTTAAGCAAACATCTTGGGGGCTGTTCACAGCCTTCATTTTCTATATTGTAACCAAAGTGTTTTGAAAATATAAATCCCACATCAATATACTTTTTATGGCAAAAATACTATTTTACTTTGACCATCCAACTTTAAACAAATCTTTGGATAAAACAAATTTTTCTTTGAAACTTCAAACTCATCACAATGTTCTATTTGATAGCTGAAAAGTATGCCTTTTGTTATTATCCATTCTCCCACTGAATTATTTCTTTGGTCTTCCACCAGAATGTTTATTTAAAGGAGAAAACTCTCTTTGGGTCATTTATTCTATTACTCATCCCGTTTTGCTTTGAGTCCCTGCAAAATGAACAGCCATGTTTCTATTGAAAATTGATCTAACAAAGTCTTAAGCTGCATTTCTTAAAGATAGCCCAAAATCCACGTTTATGTGCACAGAAAAGTCATATAAACAAAAAAGAGAGAATCACATCAATGGGCATCAGCATCATAAAAGTATCAGATTGTAAAATATATTTGAATACACAGGAGTGTGAGCATCAACATAGAGTTTGTATTATGATTTCATTGTTTTGAAAAAGTATCGACTCTGCTTTGCAATATGGAAGTGATGACAGGTTAATTTTCCACACCATCTGTACCCAGGGGGAGATGCACCCTAAATGTAGATGTGTATATATTTTCCACTCTTCTGATATCTATGAGAATTCATAATACATTGCCTGATAATGGGTCTTAATCCGATGGCAGTTATACATCATCGTAAGAAAATCAAAGCTTAGCTATCTTTTACCCAACTTAGGTGTCAGTTCAAGAAAGGACACTGTCATTTCATGACCTGGGGCATGGTTTCTGGAATCAAATTACCTTGATTTATTCCTGGCTGCCGAGCCTACTAAGGTGAACAGAGAACAAATTTTGTTGTTATTGTTTTAGCGGAAGGATACAGGTGGGAATGAAGGTGAGCAAGAAGCAGTTAGAGAGAGGAGGAAGAAGCACTTTATTTTATTTAGGTGTTCATCTTGGTTGTTCCCCCTGGCCTGGGTCTTGAACTGGGCACCTCAGGATGCGTGTGGACTACACCCGGTGGACTAAACCACTAGGCCACCAGGGTGCAATGAGAACAAATAATTTAACTTTCAGTACCTCTTCCTCCATATCACAAAATAGAGAGAATAGTGTCTGACTCTTAATATTGTTTTGACAATAACATGAAATAATCAGTAGATGATAATTAAAATGTCGATATTTAGGACTTAGCTGCAGCTCAGAATACATTAAATGCTCAGTAATCATGTGCTACCAGTAGGAATCATTGTGGCAGAGGCCTCTTTACTGTAATTCAACAATTGTCCCCACTGAAAAGCCACTTCCTCACTCATTAGAAATAGGCTTCTGATTTTACTTAGTGTATACAGAGCACATTCAAGAACATAGGATTTGGTACAATCAGGCCATTGCATTTTTTTTTCTTTCAATTATAGCACGAACTAGAAATCTGGAAGTGTAACCTGGAAAAAAAACTCAGTAAAGACTTTACATTCTGCTGATAAATTCTGCAAATACTAGCAACACAGGCTGAATATATATTGGGCACTAATCTTGATAACTGACATGTATTCATTCATTTAAACCTGACAAAACCCTGTTCTGATCCCAGTCTTCTCATTGGGGAGACTGAGGCAGAGAGACGTTAGCTTTGGTTTGAGGACATATGACTAGAAGATGTGGGAGAGTGAAGCCCAGGGCTGTCTAAAACACAGGACAGGAGTATCTGACCAAAGGCTGCTCCTCTGTGGTGCATGCCTCTCCGGGTCCCTCCCCAGCAAGCCGTGCCTCAGTTTCTGCCTGCTAGCCCCTTTCTGTCTGCTGTTCCACGGTGCAGTGTATTTGTCCCCCTCAGTGCAGCCTCTCCTCCCAGCCCTGTGTCCAAGCTCAGAGGAGAGGAGACTCCCCTGCCAGATGACAGATCGTCTGGTGACCTCAGCACAGGTGAATGCATGTCCAAGCCATATCCCTTCTGGGTGTGATGCTCTTACATCACAGAGATCCTGTCTAAGCAAAGTTGGGATTTCTGGGGTAGGTAGAAGTTTTAGACAGAGTAGATAATTCAAGACATCTCAAATCCTGCCCCAGAGAAATTGTCCATTTCATCTACAGAAGACTGGCTGGGAGTTGGAAAACTCAGAATTCTGGAAATGCCGCAATTCCCTGTTCTTATGTCTGAGAATCCCTCACATGCCAAAGACCCTCCTGCTTGCAGCTTCTTCCTCTGTTTCTATTTTCCTAAGAAGATAATGCAGTCATCAAGACATTTTTGAGAGGCACAGTCCTCAGTTATGTCAAACTTGAAGCAACCATATCTAGACAAAGCTGGATCTGTCCACTCAGAGTTAGGCAGATGCCTAGCTTGTGTTACCTGTCCTTGCCCCCAGCTCGCTTTACAAAGGCGATGAAATTGTTGATACCACAAAAGTCATGATGTTTTGATTTTTTTTTTTTTCACTAGGAAAAATCAGAACTTCAAAGCAGAAACTGAAAGCAGATGTTTAGGTTTGCCTGATATGGGGTGAAACCCTCACCTCATTATTTATTCAAGGTCCTTAGTTTTATGTTACTGATTGTATAAAGGAAGTTTCCAGGGAATGGGTGTTTCCTGTTCATTTTTCATGTTGGGTCCTGGGAAGAGACTCAGGGAACCATGGACAGAATGACACGACGTGGCCTCCAGAGAAAAGTCTCTATGTGATCAGCACATCATAATGAAAGCTTAACATGCAGCCTCTGGCAAAGGAGCTGAAACAGGCCGTGAGAAGGTCAGGCAAGTGGGTAATGATGTATTATTTGTGTTAGTACTAGTTGGTTTTGAACCTGTAACTATAGGCCGTCACAATGAGAAATAACTTAAATATTTCCTTAAAAAAAGGAAATGTAGCTCTTTTGTCGTAACAGCCTTAGACTGAGTTCAAAGGAATAGCAATGTATTAATTAAGAGCACATCTATTTTCAAAGCATTTTTCTTTCTCCTTTTCATTACCCAAAATATGGCAGACTTCTTGTTTATTTTCCTATTACTTTGGTACAGATTGAATCAGCCAAATGATGGAGAAGAAGAAACTGAGCTGGGGGGAGAGATGAAGCATTGCCAAGACAAATATTCTAATAAAATCCCAATCCAATTTCTTTTTATAGTATTATTTGTAGGCACTGAAATGGAGATCAGCTCCCTTATTTCATTTCCTCTAAGCGATGTCCAAGAAGCGGAATTGAGTGAACTGGGTCAGGCATTATTAGACTCTTTCTTGCTTTGTCTTAGACTTAGACTAGACTATAAAACATGCTTGCACGGTTTGTAACAGCACACACAGATCCTGATATAAAGATCACTGGTTTTGACTTTTTAGAACATTACTTTTTTTAGCAGCATTCGGTTATTCTTAACGATCATGAGTTATCCCTAGGAAGGGGATCTGCATCTTTGAATTCTAGAGCTCAGGGAATTTGAACCGGTTTAGAGAATAGTAAACCCTGACTCTAAGCAGGGGCACAGCTCTCATGGAAAGAGGACTGAAAAAAAATGTCATTTGTGTGCTTCACCCTCAAAGCCCAGCTCTGCCCCTGCGTAGCTTGACTTTGGGCAAGTCACTTAATGTCCCCCAGTTGCTGCACGTACGAAACAAAGGTATTGAGCTAAATAATCTTTTTTCTACCTCTTGGATTCTGCATTGATCCACTGTGGGGTTTGAGAAATCAACCTCGAGCTAAAGAAAAGTTTTTGTAAGGTACGGGCAGACAGGTCAGGCAGGAAGAGAGAGGAGGAGGAGGAAGCATCTTATTTTCTTTTCATTTAGTTGTTCACAATGGTTGTTTCCCCCCCGGGACCCGGGACTTGAACCAGGGGTATGTGGCTTGCGCTCCTTCGGAGGCAACTCTGTCCCAACCATTAGTCCACCATGGCATGCCTAGAGGTTCACTTTTAAAAGCAATTTAATGTATCAGTGAGAAATAGGAAATGAATGTAAATATAGAAGCTTCCTTATAAGTATTCAATAAATAGCATCATTAGCTTTCGACAGTTGTTGATCGAAGCGAGGAAATTCGAAGGGGAGAGAGAACGGGGAAGGGAACTCAGGTATGTATACACTGAACCCTAGGTGATCATCTTGGGGGGTCATGAAGGGCCCCATTATTTGTCATGACATGGTTCAGTCAAGTGCCGTAGATGTGATCTTTGAACCTCCAATCTGGACACAGTTCTCGGGCTACCTGGAGAACAGCGGTTTTGGAGAATCCCAGCATGAAAGCAGAAGTAGCAGAGGACCTGGGAAAGCCTGTCGCTGTGGTAGAACAGGCATTTGTTTCACTCCAGTCATCTCCGAAGCAAAACATTGTCCTCTGCCATCAGGTAGCTAAGATACTGCCGCAAGCATTTGGAACTGCGTAAAGCAGGCGCACACAGTTCTCCCTGAAATGTCAAATGGTAGGGCCCCGTATGGGTCGATTCTCCTGCACTTTCATTTTTCAATGCCTCGACTTTTGTGAGCGATCGAGTGGCCCGCTGACGTGGGACTTCTCACCTCTTTCTGTTGGTTCCAGCTATCCCTGAAAGTTCTGTGAAGGAACTCCTCAGAGCACCTGGTCCCATCAAAGACAGAATCAAAAAGTTGCTTGCTCACAAAAAGAGCATGAAAAAGAAAGTGAAAATTAAAACCAGCCACACAGAACCTGCTGGGACTCCTGTCCCTAAGGTTAACTCCCAACCCTTCAAGTCTGAAGAGAGCATTTCCAGAGATGGAAAAACGAATGGAGATAAAAAAGGGAATGCCGAGAGAAAGAAAGAGGGGCTCGCGGAAGAGAAAAAAGACCAGAAACCCCTGAAGAACTACGTGGAGCGGGAGCCAAGCCTTCGAGGAGATGTATTCTGTGAGTGTCACTTTTGTTATTCGGTACGTTCTGTGAAAAATGACTTGTGACTTCCCCTGGCTAATAAAAGAAGAAGACACTTTGCCACCTTAAGTGAAAATAGGTTAGGTGCTCAGTTCTGAGACCCAGGGTTTCCTGTAAGATTTGGAAACTAACATCTTCTGCAGATAGGAAACCATCTCTGTTGCTAGGGAGACAGGAGCGGAAGTCTTCTCCCCTCGCCTGGCAGTTTCCTGTTTGATGGGGGCCCTTCCATGGTCTGGCTGCCCAGTTCTCCATGGGCACAGCCCCCCAAGCAGAGCGACCCTCACCAGATGGATCTGCCAACGTCTACCTTTTTTACTTCTTGAAGGCACTTTTTTTTTTTTAATTTATAGTGTTTATTGAGGTAACTTTGATTTAGTAATAGCGTAAGCCCATGTGTGCACATTCATATGTATGAGACAAAGCACCGCGCCCCCCACCAAATTGCCAAACGTCCTTCACCACTGTCCATTGGAACCCCCACGCCACCCCTTGTTCCCTTCCTTCCCTTCTGGTCATCTCAGTTCTGTTGCCAGTGTCCAGGGTCCGGTTTTTGTTTTGTCTGTTCCGTTGCTTTGTTGCTTTATATTGAAGGTACTTTTTACAGGCCCATGCAATGAAGGGGATTTCACAGTTGTGTGGTTATCTTTTAAAAAGGACATTTCTATGCAGTTGAAGTTGTCTGCAAGAGCTGGATAACTGCCCTGTGCCCTTGGTAGAACTCAGCGCGAGTCTCAGCCCCTCCCAATGGCTTCCATGGTAACCCTCCCTGGACCAGCACTTCATTCTCTGAGCACTTGTTGCTGGCTCTATATTTTGCCTCATGTGTGGGCTCTATCACTGTTGGATTTAAGTAAATGAAAAGTAGATGCAGGTCCACCATTCCAAGAACCAGCCTACCATGACATTATCTCCCTTAATAAGAGTGAAAATTCAAGGAGGTCTGTTTGGCAAATGTGGTGAAAGGGGTGTGTTACCCCTAAGAGTAGATGCTCAGGCCAGCTAGGGGAACCTTTGGAAGGAGATGATGTAGGTAAAGAAACTGGAATAAATGTGAATGCTTTGGTGATGTTAGGAAACAGCGTTCGAATGTATTCTGTAAGTAGAATAGATACCAAAACCCTCTTTGTTCCATCATTCATTTACACCTTCTCAGCATGGAGGGTTTGGGGGTTTTCCTTAACTAATCACGTGTTCTTTGTTAGCCCCTAAGGTGAGTGAAGAAGATGAATTTGGTCTGGAGCTGGTCCAAAGAAAAGCTATCACATCCAAACTGAAACACAGAGGTAAATAGTGTTTTCTCCCAAAGAGAAACATCTCATGATGTCCCATGTCACTTCCATTTCTTTATAGGAGGAGAGCGTCATGTATGAATCACTGCTTTGTTCCTACATGCCTAAGTGAAAGATGAGCACGTGACACACAGTGCCCGAATTAAAACGGCAGGTCCTTACGGGGTGCATGCCTATGGTGACAGTAAATACTGTTTTCCTTCCTCCACCTAGAGTGAGGGGTGGACGCAGATTTTCTTTGTGGAGAGGGAGACAATGACTTGTTTGCTTCAGCTTCAATGCCTGAGGGCCTAAGGCTTAAAAAATGCCATTCACTGAAACCTGGCCCCAGAGTGCGGGTGTCCATTGCCTACTGCTGCATTATTGCTATGTAACAAAGAGCCACAAACTCTCAGTGGCTTTCCGCATAAATAGTTTGGCTTAGGAATCCTTGGGTCAGCTGGGCATTTTTGCTGATCTGAGGTGAGTCTAATAGGGCTCACCTATATGTCTGCAGTCAGCTGTGGGCCTGCTCGCTGATGGCTGATCTGAACTGCACTCTGTGACCTCTGCTGGGACAATTTGATTGATTGCTTGATCTCTGCTCCATGCGGTCTCTTATCCTCCAACAGGCTAGCCCAGCTGGCTCTCAGGAGGCAGTTGCAGAGTTCCAAGAAAGAGAGCAGTGGCACACAGAGCCTTTAGATGACTAGGCCCAGAACTGGTACAACCTCACTTCTGCCATATTCCGTTAGCCAACGCCAGCCCAGACTTGAGGGTTGGGGAAGATGCTGCAAATTCATATTGCAAAGAGCACAGATACAGGGAAGGGTAAATATCAGGACCATTTTTGTGATCTATCAAAACCTCATAATCTGGAATTCTTAGGCATGATCCCTAATTGGTCATAGCTTATTTAGTACTTTGAATACCGATAACAAGTTATCCAAGGCATGTCCGCATAGTCACCAAGGAGAAGCCTACTTATCTTTTTCACGTGGTATCCATATGAGTGCCTTGATCTTCTCTTTCCTCTCCAAACCTTCTTTGCGTACCACTGAACGTCATCAACTTGTACTAGTTTGGTTCCCTTTTGGATTTACTCAGTTTCATCCCTGTGGTTTAAAGGGTAGTCTCCACCATGAAGAAACTCTCTCTCTAGTTCAGTTCCCCAAATTTAATCTGAGAAGCATCTACTAACAACTCTTGATGGGCTAGTGACTAGCAGCACAATGGGTCCCTCTAAGCTAGTGGACACACAACTTAGAATTGTCCTACTGAGCAAGGGAGCTGGGGGATTTGTACACACAACTTAGAATTGTCCTACTGAGCAAGGGAGCTGGGGGATTTGTACACATCTGTCTGGCATTGATTGAAGGCTGTTCCCAGGAGTGTGCTAATTCCCTGATGCCCCTGGCTTGCCACAAAAGCAGGAAGGGCATCTCTGTGGCAACTGTACTTCCACCCCAGTCCATCCCAGTCCACCCTTTTGCGAGACTCAACAGAATCTGGATTCTTTCAGGTCCGTGTTCAATTAGTACCTGGTAGTCCCAGCGAAAGGCAGGGAAATGGAGGTATCTGTTCCCCAACTCCTGTCCATCAGGGTTGAGCACTGTCCAGAGAAATAGCTCCCAGCTCTTCCAGTCTTCCTGGCTTTGGCCAAGCATGCTCCATCCAGAACATGCCCTCACACAGAGTTGTGAGTGTTAGCAGCAGTACAGTGGCCCTGCAAGTGAACATAAGTGCTGACAGAGACCGATGTGGCGCCAACATTTTCTGCTTTAGGGGTGGCGTGGATGAAATCAGAGAACATAGCGAAAGCATTTGCAAATCATAAAATTTATACAAATAAAATGTGCTCACGAGACCAACACCTTGAGTTTTATCACGATGGAGATCGCTGTATACTATTCCACTGTCCAGTTTCACATTTCAGGTCTCCTGCATGTTGAGGAAGCGGGAAGAGGTTGGGACAAACACCGCCACAACCGTAAAGTAACTGAAAAATTCCCGTTGCACTATCTGTGGGCTGGTCACGTCAGTGTCTCCAACCAGTCATAACACTCATGAAAGGACTTAGAAAATTAAAGAACATCAAAAATTGGAAGCAGGTATTACCTGGCATATTTTAAGTTCTAAAACTGGGACTAGAAATAAAATATTTTCAGTCTAATAGGGAAAATAGGAGTTACGAAGAAAGGAAAGTGAGAAAAAAGGGGGTGTGTTTGTACTGGCTTAGGGTATGTGCAGAATGGACAGCCTTGGACTTGGTCTGCTTTGGGATTCAGGTCCAATTCTAGCACACCATGTCTGCAGGACTTGGGAAAATCACTTAGAGCCCTCAGTTTTGCCGTCCTGAAAATGGGTCTAGTTGCAGCATTTTTGTGACCGTGTAACACACATGAAAATATTTTTCAAATTGTAATAAGTCAACTGCTTGTACTTCTCTCTTAAGCTTTTCCCCTTTGCTGAACAGTCTGTTATTCATCAGCATAAAGAGCCAAAGTCCCCAAATCAAAACCAGAGGTTAGCATTAGTTATCAATCAGAAACATCTAGTCTTTCCCCTCTTTCCTCGTGGACTTTTCTGTTACCTAGGTCAGAGGTCAAACACATTTTTTTTCTGTAAGGGGTCAGATAGTAAACACTTTAGGTTTTGTGAGCCATGGAGTCTCTGTTCCAGCTATTCTGTTCTCTTGCTTGTAGCTTGAAAATAGCCTTAGGCAATATGTAAGTGAACAGGTGTGTTGTGTTTCAATAAAACTTTATTATAAAAACAAGCAATAGGCCAGGATGTTAGTCAGCTGACCTGACCTACATAAAAGCAACAGAGACACTGGGTCAAAACTTGCACTAGCTGACTTTACTGTTACCTTTCTCTGACACATCTGAACAAGGCAGTGTTTCGCTATATAGAACCCAATAACAGTTTAAACACTGTCTGTCTGTCAGCTTATTTGATCCAGCATAGGAGTGTCAACTTTCCAACTGCAATGTTGGGGTCATGAAGAAAAGAAAGTTTTGCCACTTAGATGCTAAGTGAATCTTGGTAAGTGGTGGACGGCTTCAAGCATAGTTTTCCACAGATCCACTAGAAAGTTCTGGTAAGGTCTTCATTAGTTTTTGTAGGGAGAGACTTTATTTTCTGACCTGAACTTTGCAACAGAGTCTATACTCTCTGTTTTGCTTTGCTCATGGCAATCTTGCCCATTCTTTCTTTCTTTCTTTCTTTCTTTTTTAATAGTTTTTGCTTTAAAATCACAACAGAATTTGTCCCAAATGGCTGCGTGGATTTCAGTTAAACAGCGTATCTGATTTGCCATGATCTGCAGCACATGAAACTGAAAACATGGCACGACTTTCCAAAGCGCCACGTTGGGTATTTTTCTAGTTCTCTTAATGGTTATGAAATGCACCCTCTTTCTTAGCAGATCCAAATATCTCAGTGGACTGCAGCTTTGACCATGGCGTCTGTGACTGGAAACAAGATCTAGAAGATGATTTTGACTGGAAACCTGCTGACCGAGATAACGGTACTTAGATTTCACTATGTCATGTTCCACATTGTCACGGGTGAAGAAGACTCTCCCGTGACAAGAGGGTCATTATTTCTGAACTTGGTATTTGTCACGTTTGAAAACAGTCTCCATTGATGAATGACTAACTTGGTTTTAGCATATATTGTCCTTAGTCCCTCTCCTCCCCACCTACCCCTAGAAAGGATGCTCTGGCTAATGTCTTCTGTATAGCCTTGCATTAAGGACGTTTCAGCCAATGATCAACCACCTGTACAATGGCGGTCCTAATAGGTAATGCCATGTGGCCTAGGTGTGTAGTAGGCTACACACCTAGGTTTGTGTAATCACATTCTATGATGTTCACACAACAATGAAATTGCTTAGCACATTTCTCAAAATAACATATCCCATTGTTGAGAGACACATGACTTCACTGTCCTACTGCTGAGAAAGAGATGCTGGAATTCACATAAGGTTTATGAGTATTGAGGACAAGGCAGAAAGAAGTTCTTTCTTTTTCCCAGTTTACCAGCTGTGGTGCTCTGTAGGTTTTCTTTTATTTGGGGGTGAGGTGATAGAGAAATCTTTAAAGGAGACATAACTTCTACCTAAACTTCAAGTTTAAGTAGCATTACCCTTTAAGCTATCAAAACCCTAAAGAGCATCAAGAATAAATAGCTGGAATCCCTGGACTTAACTTTCCTTCTGCTGCTGGAAGGTTTCCATTTGCACACTTAACCTGGGATTTTTCTCAATCTCTGCTCCCAGCTGTCGACTCAAACACTGTCGATGGGCCCTAGCTTTCCTTTTGGGTAGAATGTTTGCCTGGCAGATCCGATTTGGAACGTAAATTGAATCCTTGTGTCCTAAGACTGACTATATAATTAGAGACAATTGTACCTTTGGGGACTCCAGCCCCTTACCAGTCAAGTTATTTATTTAGAGATGTACAGGATCAGCCCTTCATTAAAAGATTCTTCTTCTAGACCCTTCCTCTAGACTTACTTCTCCCTGAGAACTTTCCCTTCCAGCCTTCACATGCCATCAGGAATCTTGGATATCCCCTGAGAAAAATTCCTTTTAGAATTTGGGATTAGAATAGAGGGGTTACATCCCACTCAGCAAGTTGTGTGAATGGGACGGCTGATCAAGATTCAGAGCAAGCATGGGGTAAGTTGGACCAGTCCAGAGAGGCTATCTTGTCGATAACTGACTGGTTTCTCCTTTCTTCCCACCATGGACTCACCAAGCGTAGGCCCTGGGGCGCTCAGCTTTTGCATCACTCAAATTGTACTCCCTTTTCTGCCCCTCCACCAGCTCACTAGGTGAGCTTGTCTTTCCCTACAGAGTTATATATAAAAGAACCATGGCATGAATCAGCACTATTAGGAGAATAAAATCTCAAGGACAGCTGAACGTGAGCATTAGCTGAGAGAGGAAAAACCAGCCACAGTCTGTCACAGAAGAGCATAGCTGGTAGAGTTATCAGATTTTAGGATGCCTGTATTTTACATAAACAAGATGCTTTAGTATATCTCAGGCATGGTGCTTAGCTGAAATTCAGACTCCACTGGGCATGCTGTTTTTATTTGCTGAATCTTGCAATGCTAGTAGCTTGGGAAGAAGAGTAGACAGCACGGATTCAGTGAAGGCTAAAGCAGTGTCCATCTGGGTTCCACAAATTTCTCTGGGAAT
>RJWH01010919.1:0-14469 GCA_004363575.1 Solenodon paradoxus | reverse complement strand
GGGACCCAGGCTTCTCCCCGTGACCTGGAGCCTCCCTTTTCCACAGGAAACTTACCCAAGCCGTCCCTCCAAGCCCAGAGGGCTGAGGTGACCGCAGGGGAGAATGTGACCCTGCGGTGTCAGAAGCCAGACACTTCCGTCGCCTCCCTGATATTTCTGCTGCTGAAGGTGGGGGAGTCCCAGCCCTCTCGGCTCCGGAATGAGAAGGGGAACACAGCGGCGTTTTCCCTTCGGAGTGTGACCATCAATGACACTGGAAACTACAGCTGTGTGTACCACCAGACAAGGTCCCCGTTCTGGGCCTCACAGCCCAGCGACCCCCTGTTCATCCGCGTCACAGGTAGGTGTCACCATCAGAGGAGACATGTGTCAGCTGCCTGCAGGTGCTGGGTGTCCTGAGGGCCCAGAGAGACACTGGTCGTAGGTGGGCCTGGCATCTGGGTGGGTCGTTGGGAAGACCCCACCAGGGCCAGGTGCTGCGGGACAGGAAGGCGCCGCCTCCACAGGGCAGCGTGGCGTCTTGTCCAGGAGGCGGGAAGGGTCTCCCCGTGGAGATGAGCCAAGTGTCCAAGGGGCCACATCCGGGCAGGACACCATTGTTTAGGCTAAAGTGTGGGCGGCACCTTCTGAATTGCGTGGAAGGGGGTCCCGGCAGCAGGCGGAGGAGCAGGGCAGGAGCCGGTCCAGATCCCTCCTCAGGCTGACTCAGATGCTTCCAGAAAGATCTGTGCTGCTTTTCCCCACACGCTACCAGGCTTGTCTTTTATCTCTGTTGAGTTAAACTCCCCCCGCCACCTTGCTTTTCCTTTTTTTCCCCTTTTATCCGGCAAGCGGCGATTAAAAAAACTTGTGATTACGGCGCACCCTTGTGGCTCTGGCGGCAGGAACGCTGGTGTGCAGACCACACGCAGCCCAAGGACCCGGGTTTGAGATGGGACCGGGGTGAAAAGCTAAAATGAACAACTAAAGAAGTAAAGATTTTTTGCTTCCCTTCCCTTTCTTCCTTCTTTAAAGTTCTCCTTCTCCCTTCCTCTCTAAAAGAAAAAAATATCATGATAAAAACAACATAACTCCAAGTCGTTTTTTTTCCAAAAGAGGAAGAGGAGGAAGAAGACATTGTTTTAAGAAAGGGAGAGGAGGAGGAAGCGCGTTTTAAATTTATTTTAATTAAATACATTTTCAAGGACAGGTGCAGGCAGAGATGAAGACGAGCAGAGGCAGGCAGGGAGAGAGAGGAGGAAGAAGCGTTTTATTTATTTTATTAAGTTGTTCATGTTGGTGGTTCACCCTGCCCGGGATGCGAACCCGAGGCCCTGGGATGGGTGTGGACTGCGCTTCCTCAGAGGCGGGGGACCCAAGAAGAGTCGGATGATGGTTTCTGTGTTAGAAACGAGGACAAGGGGTCGGCCCAGGGAATTCAAGAATCACTCAGTTTTCTCACCTGGGGCTACTGACGTTTGGAGCTGCCTGGCATTTTTTAGGGGAGGAGAAGCGAGGTGCTCTGTGCGTCCCGGGATGTTTACCAGCGTCCTGCGCCCTCTCTGCGCCCTCAGCAGGCTGCCAATCACGCTGGGCTGGCACCGCGTGGAAAGGTGGGAGGAGCCAGAATCGCCAGCGGGAAGGTGCAGGCAGGAAGGAGGCCGAGGAGGCGGCCAGGAGGAGAGAGAGGAGGAAGTATTTATTTATTCAATCAATTGTTCATCTTGGTTGCGCCCCCCCCACACACCCCCAAAATCCCGCGGTGAACCCGCTGCAGTTGAGGCTGCAGCCACCAGGGCGCGCCACGGAGCTGCGTTTGGCAGCGTCTCCTCCCCGCCCCCACCCCATTCAACACAAATGCACCAGGACGTGAAAGGCGGCGCAGGGATGTGAATGGCCCTGGTCAGCTCAGCCGGGGTCAGCCAGGCGACCAGCCGGGGGAACCGGGCGGTGAAGGGTGGGGCCACCAGTGAGCACGCAGCAGAAGTCTGCATGCCAGTACATTTCTGTATTTATTTAACTTCTGCTCCCCGCCGGCCCAGTCTCCAGCCTCCGTCCTCCGCGGTCGCAGCCTGCACCTTAGCGCCTGAGCCGCAGGGAGGCGGGGCAGCAGGCCTGTGCATCAGAAGACACCCAGCCTGTGCTGCCCGAGGCGTTGGCTCCAGGGCCACAGACCCTTAGCCACAGGAAGGGAGCGCAGCCACTGAGGCGGGTGCAGAGCCCTTGGTGGTGACATGCGCAGAGGAGGTGTTTTCTCTCCCCACCAGCACCCCACCCCACGGAGCCCGGCTTACTGCAGGGGTTCGTGTGCCTGAGGCGCCGCCGCTGTTTCTAGGCCTCTGGGGGCGCTCCTGGAGGAGGGGGCGAACCTTCAAGCCGCCAGAACCCCGGCAACAGACAGGCTCATGCACGCACACGCATACGCACGCACACACACAGGCACACATGCGCACGCGCACACACGCACACAACGCATGCACGCACATGCACACACGCATTCACGCACACGCACATGCACGCACACACATATGCACGCACGCACACATGCACAACGCATGCACACACATATGCACGCACACATGCACAACGCATTCACGCACATGCACGCACACATGCACACACACGCACACACGTGCACACACGCACAGCAAGTCCTCCCCCGGTGGGCGGCCCGGGGTCTAACTGCGGAGAAGCGGCTCCTCTCCGTAGACATTCACAGCAGCCAGGATCTGGGTTGGACCCCAGAACCAACAACTTCTTTCCTCATGTCTCCCTTTCCTCGTCTGTCAGAAGGGGTCCCCAGGGCGTGCTCTGGTGGCCTGGAGGTTTAGGAACCACAGGTGCACACACACCCGAAGGTCCAGGGTTCGCGCCCAGGGTTGGAGGGAACCACCAAGATGAACAAGTAAATAACATAAAGTGCCTCTTTCTCCCCTCTGCCTGCCTGTCTGCACCTGTTTTTTAAAACAAAAGGCAGGGAGGGGTGCACAGCACCTGCAGAAGGATTTATGGGGAGCTTTTCATGAATTCTTTTGCTACATGCTTTTAGCGCCGTCTGGTGTCCTAGCAAATGCCATTAAGCCTTTGCGGTGACAGTCATCAGGGACGTCGCAAATTCCCTCCGGATTCTAACGCCACCTTCAAGCCGCCGTCCTAAGGAAGACTTTGCAGAAGATCAGAGACTACGGAACGCGTGTTTCCCTTTGATGATGACAGTAAATGTGATCACTACTGTTAGCTGTGACTATGGGCAGGAAGTCAGAGCACCTTGTACAGTTCTCCACCTTCTAAAAAGGCCAGAAGGGGTGTCTATCTTTTTACTTATTGTAATTTATTTATTTAAAGGAGATGTCTTTTGAGGAAGGAAGCAGGTACGTAAGCAGGCAGGAAAATAGAGGGAGTTCCTTTCTTTCTTTCTTTCTTTAGTTGTTCATGTTGGTTGTCCCCCGTGGTCCCGGGACGCAAACCTGGGTCCTTGCGCTTTAGGTGGTCTGCACCAGAGACTGCAGACATACCTGTTGAGTCACCAGGGCGCACCATTTTCTAACTTTTTAATTCCCTTCAATGGCATGTGACAAAGATAACGACAGGTGATGTGGTCTTTTCAAAAGTGATAATAAAATAGGAGACCAAATGGGGAGATGAAAGGCAGGCACATTGGATTTACTACCCTCGATTGGGGGGGGCTTTGTGGATTTTGGGGTTACTCACACTGGGGAGGAAGAAAGCGGATGTCGGGGTGTCTGGAGGGTCGGTGGATTGACGGATGACTGAGATGTGAGAACAGCAGTTTCACTGGCGCCTTTGGGAGCCCTGGTTTTAGGCAGCGGTGGTGAGGCTGCACCTGGGTGCAGTTACATGCACGCGTCAAACTTGTGCGGTGTGGGGGTGCCTGGCTGAGATGGGGGTGCACATCAGCCTGGCAGAAGACAGGGAGAGAGAAGTAACTGAGCTGCGTCTCACCCCATGTTTTCTCTAGACCATCGGTTCTCAAAATAAGATGCTTCTCCCTCCTCGCGCTTCTTGCCTGCCTGCTCGCCCTCACTCCTGCCGGCAACTCCTCTTTGAGAATTCTGTCCATATTTACTGTGGCCCAAACCAGAAGCTACTCAACACATTTACCCCGATGCTGTCACCCAGCTCGGCGCCACCCTCTTCCTGGAGGTCACTCTTCAGGGTTTTTCTCCTTGGTGTCAAACCCCCTCTGCCTCCCTCCTGGCCCCCGGCTGATGTCTTCAGTGTCAGCTCTCGGCGTCTCGCGGTGCGTGGGCCTGTGACGTCCCTTCTTAACTCTGGCCATGGTCACACGACCTCAGGCTCAGAGGAAAACCAAAGGCAGAGGCAGGGAAGGCAGAGTGAACAGGAGGTGACAGAGATCCCCCGTCCAGCTGGTGGCTTTGAGAGGAGGCAGAGGATGAGCCTGAGGTGGGGCCACGGGGCGGAGGAAACGGGGTGGGGAGTGCTCCCCGGCTTGGTGCTTCTTTCCCTGCAGCATGGGGACTGTCACAGCGTGATGCCATCTGACAGCCACTCACTCACGGGCCTGTGGCCTGGCCTCACGTCATGATCTCCGGTTCCAGGTGTGTTGGGCAGGAGACGCATCTGTCCTCGCCTGCATACATGCGTGCCTGTCATTCTTGTAATAATCTTTTATAGCTGCCACCTATGTACAGGACTGTCCTTCCTTCTGAGAAATTTGAAATACTAGGTGATATGAACAAGAAACACAGCAGGGGTGGAAGAGGGAGAGAGAAGCGGGTGGGTGGCTTTAAGTAAGTGTCTCATGTCATCTCGTGTCATCTGGCGCATCTGACATCTGCAGGGCAGGAAGGTCATTCGGCTGGAGACCCAGCTCTGGAGACGGAGTCCCTGCATTCTTTGGGGTGGGGTGGGGGCAGCCTCTTCTCTTAAGGCCGCACACTAATTGGACACAGCCCACCCACATGACAAGGTCCCTGGTTTGAAGATTCCTCTCATCAAGAGATGCCTTCAGGGCCACCATGCAGACTGGTGTGACCAGACGAGGGGACCACCGTCTAGGCAGGTGGACACACACATCGACCACTGCACCGCCGCTCTGGACTCGCGGGGTGTTTGAACGGGACCGCGACGTGTTTGGAGTTTTCTTCAACTTTTTCTCCATGTCATGTTTTATTTCATTCTGCTTCCCAGAGAGACTAACACTCAGAAAACTTTCCTGCCACACACCCCGAAGCAAACTGATAAGCAATGTCCTTGCTTGCTTGTGAGAAATCTGAAACGACTGTCCCATAGAAGGGGTGAAGGTCACACACACACCACCCAGAATCTTACCTGTTCCCGTCCATCCTTTTGGTCTTATTTTCTTTCCACAAATCAACGTCCAAAAAGTCCTCTTCTCCACCCACCCCCGAATCTGATCCGCGGGACCTGGCCTCTCCCCCGTGGAAAGTCCGTCCCTGAAGCCGGTGCTGGGACCCCGCACGTGGCTTTAGATGTTTACTCCGTGGGCGCACCTTTTAAAGAGTATGCAGGGTTTTGCTCACACATCAGCGTGTTGTGATGGTGCCTCCAAGACTTGTGCTTTTTTGACTCCAGCGTTCTCTCTTCTAGATAAAACAGAGAGCACGTCTTCCAAGATAACCGAGAGACTGTGTAAGACATGGAGTCCCCAGGACAGAGTCCTTCAAACGCAGGCCGGGGCTCCTGGTGGACAGGAGGTCTCCATCACTGGGACATTTTGGGGGGCTGCTCACCTGCATTTTGCTGACCCCGGGAGGCGGACATCCACGCTCTGGTCCTCAGCGGTTGTCTACATCTGTAAAATGGGCACCATACCCCTCTTCCAGGGTAGCGGTCAGTGTGGGAAATGCAGTGAGGCTTCCAGCATGTGTTAGGAGGATAATTGAGGTAGAGCGATCAGGCCTCAGAAGACATGTCAGGAGACCACTGAGCCTTCCCTGCTCTCCCCTCTCCAGGGCTCACAGGCATCGCCCTCGCTGCTGCCTTCACCCTGCTCCTCCTCGCCATCGCGGTCCTCCTCGTCTACAAGCGAGCCCGGCGCCGTGAGTGTGGGACAGCCCTGCCTGAAGCTCTGGGGGGATAGAAGGAGGCCCGGACACCACGTGATGACGCCTCCCGCCCTCCCTCTATCCCCAGGGCCAGCTCCTGACAAGCCGACCGCAAGGTAGCGTCCGATCAGCCCGCGGTGGCTCTTCCTCCATCACGCCCCGGACCACTTACCTGCCTCCTACTGCATGTCCTTCTGTGGCTCACCAGCTGCGGCCACCACGCCAGTTTCCTCTCCACGCCCTCTCCTTTCAGTCACCCGCTCCCCGGGCCCTTGCCCCACGCACGGCATTACCCCAAACACTCCCCCTTCACTCCCTTTCTTCCTTTTTTTTCGTAAAAGGATAGGTGCAGGCAGGCATGAAAGTGAGGAGGCAGGCGGGAAGAGAGAGACGAAAGAAACTCTTTGCTTTTCAGTTGTTCACATTGGTTGTTCTCCCAGCCCCGGGCCTTGAACCCAGGACCTCGGGGGGTGTGTGGGACGGCTCTCAGGTGCACTACACCGCCGGGCCACCAGGGGCGCCCCTCACCGCCCTTCTCAAGACTTTCCTGCGCGTGTCTGGCCTGGAGACCCCAGGGGCTGGCGCGGGGGAGGGGAGAGACCTGGCCTTGCAGCGGGTCTTCCTCGGCTCCTCTCCCCGTGACCCGGGTGTCGGGCCTCCTCCGTCTCCAAGGCCCTCTGTTTCTCTCTCCCAGCTCCCACTCTTCTAAGGAGCCTGACCCTGAAGACACGGTGACAGGCGACGACCGGGCTGAGCAGGGGCCATGGGGACAAGAGTCTGAGCTGCACGTGTGTGAGTTGTGCTTCTGAGTCTGCACCTGCAGGCGCCTGGCGTGTAGTCATGCACGTGGCCACGGGCACACGAGAGTGTGGGTGCGGGTGTGTGCTGCTCGTGTGTGTGTTGTCGGGGTCCGTGTGTGGGGGTGTGTGGGGGTGGCGAATGTGTTCTTACTAAGCGGGCGCACTGCCTGGCACATAAAACTGGCACCAGGTTTTGAGAAGAGTTTTCTCTTTTTAAGGACAGGAAGCAGGCAGGCAGGACGAGAGAGAGGAGGAAGCGTTTTATTTATTTTATTTATTTTATTTCGTTATTTGCCTTGTCTACCAGGATGACCCGGGACGCGAACCGGGTGCTGGGGGGGTGTGACTGTGATCGCGGGGCGGCAGACCCACCGCTCCTCCGCCAGGGGGCGCCGAGACGGGTCGTAGCGGGCGGCTCCAGTCGGTCTCCGAGCCGCCGGGCTCCAGAGGGGAGCAGCAGGGTCGGAGGACGAGGACCCGGACAGCCCCGAGGCCAGCTCTGGACGCGCGCGGCGCCGGCCTCCTCCCCGGGGCACCCCGAATCCCCACCCCGCGCTGACGCCGCCCTGCTGCTTGGCCGGCTCCTGGGAAACTTGTCCCGAGGTCGCCAGAGGGCACGTCCGGTCGTGGGTCCCAGGCACAGATTGCAAAAGAGACGTTAGTTCCTGCTCAGACCAGTTTGGGGTAGTTCTGGCCCCTTTTTCCACGTGGCGCTGGTTAAAGCAAAGACGCGAGGCGGTTTCCACCCGGGTCCTTTCCTCCATCACCGGGTGCCAGAGCAGGGGTACAGTCCGATCCTCATCCCCGCCTTCTCAGCGCGCGCGGGCGTGTGTGCGTGTGAGCGAGCGAGCACGGTTGTGTGCAGACCTGAGCCCCTTGCTCGGGGAGTCAGGGGCAGCCTCTTTCCCTCTAGATGCGGCTCCAGTGACGGAGAGCCCTCCTGCCTGGGTGAGTCCGTCTGGCCGGTCAGCCCCTTGCTCCTCCAGACTGTCCCCGCACCCGCCCGCACCCCCACCTGGTTTGTCGCTGACTTGCACTCCGCCTCTCTCACCCCGCCCTGCCCTGCCTTCCAGGGGCACCTGGTCTGGACTCTTCTGTTCCTCCTCTGGCCATCCCATGACCGGTCCTTTCAGAGGACATGGCCCTGTAAAGTGGGACTCCCTTCCTCACAGATTTAACCAGTGGTTCAGTGAGCTGAGAACCCTGAAATCCTCACCACCCACGACGCCCCCTGGCTCCGGAGTGCGTGACCCTTTGCTCCCTGCTCACTCTCAGGATGAAAGGTCTCCAGTGCCAGGAGCCGAAGATCCCCATGGAGTGACGTACGCCGAGCTGGACGCCAGCGCCCTGGCCACGGGCCCTGCCAGCCAGGGGCAGCCGCCGGGGGACGCCTCTGTGTACCTGACTCTGAGGACGTAGCTGGCAGGCCTGCAGCCTGGGGAGGAAGGACGTCTGACGGGCCAGGCCGTGGCCCCCGCCCTCAGATCTCCAGTGAGGACACTTTCTTTTTCGGCTGCTTTTGCGAGTGAAAGGCCTGATTGGCTCAGGGCTGCGCAGTGAGACACTCGGGGTGCGTGTGGCCGTGACGGCGGGGACTCTGCCCGAGACCTGCCCTGCGATCGGACGGCGACTCCCTGAGGAGCCCCAGACCTCACCCTCTGTGTCCCTTCGCAGCCCGGACGTGTGTCCTTCACAATAAACGTGCCACACACTCTGGAATCCTTTGAGTGGCTCTGGCAAATGATTCGATCTGAGCAGGTGGGGGTTCAGGGGAGCCCCCACATTTTCAGTCCGTCTCTCGTGTGGGCAGGTGGCCCAGATAAGCCTGAACTTACCCCTGGGGTCTTGTGAGGGTGTCTTGTGGACGCTGTGCCCTTCACCTGTGAGGCCGCTATTAAATCCAAGTAGTTGTGGTCACAGCCGCATTGCAGCTCAGACACGTATGTGTGTGCACACGTGATTCGTGTGTCTGTGAGCGTGCACCGGCATGCACACGTGTGTGCGTGCAGATCTGAGCCCCCCACCGGTCGAGCCTTCAGATTAGACCAAGACCGACGCCCCAGTTGCAGCCATGAGGCCCCTTCTGTGCTGTGCTCTTTCTTCAGAACAACATCAAGACTCGGACACACCTCACGTCTCCCACCCTGATGGGTGTCTCACGAAGGGGCTGGCTTTAAAAATCCCTAGTTCGGGAGCAGCGGATTATTCTGCTGCTTCCAGCCGGGCACAGGGTTCGTGTCCCGGGGACGGGGAAGCAACCAGGATGAACCACTGAATAAAATAGATAAAATGCTTTTCCCTCCTCTCTCGTCCTGCCTGCCTGCTCGCCTTCATTCCTGCTGCACCTGTCCTGTGAAATAATGAAGTGGCACCAGCGAGGTTAATAGGTGACCACCTGTCCCCGTTTGTCCCACCGAGTTTGAGATTCTGTCTCGTCCCATCAGTCTGCTTAAAGTTGGTTTGTCCACCTAAAGCGTGAGATCGCCTCATACACATGCAAATCAGGACTTGGGAGGGACAGGTGAAGGGGAAAACGCTGACCTGCCAATAAAAAGCGTTCAGTTTCATCTACTAGTGACTGACATCGCTCCACCTGGTGCGACCGCGCTGTGCTGGGAAGCAAAGGGCTGCTCTGTGTGTCTTTTTTTGATCCCTTGTCTTTCTCTTAACTTTTTTAATTTTAAAGGAAACGTGCAGGCAGGAATGAAGGCGAGTAGGCAGACAGGCAGGAGGAGAGGAGGAAGACGTCTTTGTTTTTATTTAGTCGATCATCTTACCCGCCCCCTCCCGCCATGAACCCAGGTTCTCAGCATGTGTGTGGCTTGTGACAGAAGCAGAAGCAGCGGAACAAACTGCTGCTCCATCCGGGCGAGGCCTGTCTCTTAATTCTTATTAGTGTTTCCAGTGGTGATAAACTGATAAAGACCCAGGGTGTGTCTTGTCAGCTCACACGTATCACTTCGCCAAGAACAGCCTCTGCATAAGAAAACATGCAGAATGCTAGGAGCCCCATAACTCCGGCCCCCGGGACGTGGGAGCAGCCCCTCTGCGGCTACCTCACACCCCGGGTGGTGCGGGGGCTTGGCTCGCAGTGCATGGGGGGCCCCTGGTGCATCTGGGGGCACACGACCCCCACCAACCACCGACAAGCTGACCCGCCAGCATTCAGGTTCCCCTAAACTGGGCGTTCCCACCCTTCAGAGCCTTGTGTGATGATGTGCCCTAGTTCAGCTCCAAAAATTACTGTATTTTGCAGACTGCAGAACATCGCATGGGCCACGCTGTGGCCAGCTCTGGCGGGGATGGGGGGCCTGGCACACTCAGGGTGGGGTGCAGCCCACGCCGTAGCCCCTGAATTCAGGCACCCTCCTTTGGGTCTGTGGGCCGGGTCGCCCTCCCCGGGTCCCCGGCCGACATTCACCTGTGGTGGCCCCAGACGAGGGGGCCCAAGAGGTGGGAGCCCCTCTGTCTTCGGAAGAGAGACGGGGTGTGGCCCCCAGGGCGTGCAGACTCCCCCACCAGCGCGGGGACGGGGCCTGAGACAGACAATATCTGGAGACAGGAGGTTTTGGAGAAAATGCTGAAATAATGCGGCCGGAGACCAGACCTCAGTGTAGGGTTGTCGGTTAAATCCCCGCTTCCATGTCTTGTTACAGGACGAAGGGAGCAGGTACCCTACAGCTAATAACCTTAGATTTTGACCAAAAAATATGCAGTCAAATGACTCAGGTCAAACTGCATGTCCAAGCCTTTAAGATGGAGGAGAATGCTGGTCCCCTACCCACACAATACCCCCAGAGACCCCACTGTCCATGTTGGATTGCAGCAAATGCCACGAGGTGAGGTCACAGCTCAGCCCAGGCTCCCCCAGGGCCCGTCCCCACCAGGGTTGGGCCAGAGCCCCAGGTCGGAGGAGAAGCAGGACCATCAACACAAACGGTAAATTTGATGAAGGGTTCAGCTTCCCCAGGCACAGTGGGGCCGTGGGTGGGAAAGGACAGTCCTGAGATCAGGGGATCAGCTTCTCCCCTAAGGGAGCCCCCACCCCTCCCAGCCTCCATAGCCAGAGACGTCTGAAAAAGGATGTGTGTGAAGATTGACAGGGATTTTCTTTCTTCAGGGAAAGGTGCAGGCAGGAATGAAGGCGAGCAGGCAGGCAGGCAGGGAGAGAGAGGAAGAAGAAGCACTTTATTTCTTTTATTTAGTTGTCCATCCTTCCCGGGATGCGAACCCAGGTCCCTGGGATGCATGTGGACTGCGCTTGGCAGAGGCAGTTGACGAACCACTACTCCACCAGGGGGCACCGCTCTGGGGAAATGAATGCCTAGTGTCCCTGCAGTGAACAGAGGGTTCGCACTTGAAGAAAACCTGTCCAGGATACCATGATACTGTGATGAGAGCATAAGTCCCCGAGGGCGAGTCTGGGCTGAAGGACGCGTGTCTGCAGCACAGCAGGGGACAGGGGACGGCTCAGTTGTTTCTCCTGGATCCACAGGAGAAGGCCTCCACCAGGAAGGCCCCCATGATGACCAGGGTCACGGCCGCCACGCCCAGTCGGATGAGGTTTCCCAGGGTGTAACCCTCCGACGTGGCGCCTGGGGACAGAGGGAGAAAACGGAAACACCGCTGACCGTCAGGGAACAGCATGCCCACACGTGCGCCTACCAAGGTGGCTCACAGGCCCACGGACTTCCTGCCCCGTGGTCCCTTCCTCCACGTTTATCAGAACAGAGCGTGGGTTTTGGCGAGCGAGTAGGGGGTCCCACGCCTTCTTCCCCGCGCATGACTACATCGCTCCTCTTTTCCTTTTCTCCGTCTCCTGTCCACCTCCCGCCAGCCCTGTTTCCCCGTCCCGCCCTGTGTGAGGAATCATTCTTAGGAGCAGCAAAGTAAAGCAGTTTGCTCCACCGAGTGGCTGCAGCAACCCCTCCTCACAGCACAGCCCGCGTGCCAGCAGCACAAGAAGATGCGAACTTAGCCAAAAATTGAGAAATTCCCTGTGATCCCAGTCTCCCAGGTCTGGGTATTTACCAAAACACACAAAATCACTAATTTGCAGAGATAGCTGCACCCTCATGTTTATGGCAGTGTTATTTGCAGTAGCCAAGAACTGGAAACTACTAAGTGCCCAGCGTCAGAGGAATAAAGAAGATGTGGTATATGTGTGTATATATATATACATACATACACACAATGGAATACTACATAGCCCTGAAAAAGGTGAGGCCCTGTCGTTTGCAGCAACATGGAAGGAACTAGAGGAGATGACGCTCAGTGAAATAAGTCAGAAGGAGAAAGACAAATACTGGATGATATCACTCACAGGTGGAATATAAAGAAATAAAGCAAAGGAGCAGACAGAACAAAACCAATGCTTGGACCTTGACAAGAGAACTGATGTTACCAACGGGGAGACGGGGTGAGGGAAGGAGCAAGGGGTGGTGGGTCCCATAGACCTTTGGCAATTTGGTGGTGGGCAGGGTGTGTTGTCGTGTATTTGATGAAGAGTGAACCTGCATAGATGGGCTTACATTACTTTGTAAATCAAAGTTCCCTAGATAAAAATAAAACTTGGGCTTCGTAGTCAGGCATCAGGACCACTGGTGTCTCGGCTTTGCTCAAGAATAGCTAGAGTGGGTGACCCTGGTGGACAGGACACAGTCCATGCCCATCCCAAGGACCCAGGTTCAAGACCTGGGGCCGAGTTGGGGGAATGATCAAGATGAACAGCTGAATGGCATAAAGTGCTGCTTCTCTCTTCCTGCCTGCCCGCCTTCCTGCCCGCCTGCCCGCCTTCCTGCCTGCCCGCCCACCCGCCTGCCCACCTGCCTGCCTGCCCGCACTGCTCCTTTAAAAAGTCACAGCTAAAACGTGACTTTGGTGCTGCCTCCTAAAAGGAAGCCTTTTGCAGCCACTTACAAACTCCAAGTGCCAAGTTTGCCTCTGAGCCCTCAAGACCAGCCTCCTGGGAGACAAAACCCTCCTTGAGGAGACGGGACGACATCCTGTGAGCAGGAGGGCCTCCAGCCCGCCCCAGGGGACGCTGCAGACTCTGAGCCCCAGTATCCAGATCCCTGATGCCCCGGGAAGCCCCCACAGCACAGAGGAGTGTGGACCAGACCGAGTGCGTGGCACCGGGAAGCAGGATCCCGGACAGCAGCCAAAGGGGATTTTAGAATCGCTCCAACATCAGTGAGCTGCGGAAAATGGGCCGAGACTGCATCGTGGCCGCCACCAGGCTCTGGGACCACCGTCTAAGGATGGGACAGAGCTGCTGGGCTTCATGTGGCCAGAGGGTCACCTGCTGGGTCTGTCTCAGCAAAGCAACCAGAGTGGCCGGCCTGCGTGTGGGTGAAACCCCAGGACGAGCCCGGGGCTCCCTGTGACTGGGGAGACACCGATTTGGGAAGCCAGGGACAAGCTGGGGGCCTGGGAGGATTTGTGGCCCCAGAACCCGAGAAGGTGGGGGCACCTGGCGTTGGGGCGATTTCCCTCGCCTGGCACAGTCGGGTGAGTGGGTCACCTGGGTTTGGGAACAGGGAGCCATTCCTGTTGGCAAGGGGCATGTGGACAAAGTGGCCAGTGATGAGGAGGACTGCCTGCATGTCAGCTGCCAGCACTGGGCCGAAAGGTTTCGCCATCAGCAGAGACCTCATGTTCAAATGAGCCAAAGCAAGCGGGAGGGTGGAGAAGCCGTGTTAGAGACGCTGGAGGGCGCAGCTGGAAAGGTGCTGGCACCAGCGCCGACAGAGAGGCGACAGGGACACAGGGTGGTGGAATTCCAGGGAGTGTCCCAGGAAAAATCTGACCCCTCCATCCGTAGAGCACGTTGCAATGGGGGCAGAACTGGGGACGAGCTGAGTTCGGCTACACGGCTATAGTGACAGAGATCTGACAGGCAGAGGCGGGACCAAGCAGCTCCCTTCTGCCGGGATCCGAGGACGGGGAGCGAGGTATTTTGTTTGATTAACCGTGATGACTTTTAAGGACAGGCGCAGGCAGGAGTGAAGGTGGTAGCCAGGAAGAGAGAGGAAGAAGCAGCCCTTTATTTAGTTATTTATTTTGTTACTTGTTCATCCTCCTTGCTGCCTCCGGACCTGGGTCTTGAACGGGATGTGGACCGAGTTCAGTGGCCTTATCCGCTCGGCCACCAGGGCTTGCTGATGACTTAGTTTGAAGAATAACATGAGAAATGACCTGAAAACGCAGGACTGAGAGAAGAAAGAGTGGAAATGAAGAGGGGAGATTTTCAAGAGGTGGTCGAGAGGCCACTGAGAAGTGAGACTCAGAAAGCAACAGAGCAAATGCACTGGGGAAAAGAAAATCATGCTTCCTGAAAACCAAGCAAACTTAACCTGTGACGCGGATGAACAGGGGGTCGCTGGGCTGTGAGGCCCAGAACGGGGACCTTGTCTGGTGGT
Source organism: Solenodon paradoxus (assembly GCA_004363575.1). Classification (NCBI taxonomy): domain Eukaryota; kingdom Metazoa; phylum Chordata; class Mammalia; order Eulipotyphla; family Solenodontidae; genus Solenodon; species Solenodon paradoxus. The sequence goes on along the minus strand of RJWH01010919.1, from coordinate 219 downwards.
ACACACAGCTGTAGTTTCCAGCGTCGCTGACGGTCACACCCCGAAGGGAAAACTCCACCGAGTCCCTCACTGCAATCCGGAGCCGAGAGGGCTGGGACTCCCCCACCTTCAGCAGCAGAAATATCAGGGAGGCGACGGAAGTGTCTGGCTTCTGACACCGCAGGGTCACATTCTCCCCTGCGGTCACCTCAGCCCTCTGGGCTTGGAGGGACGGCTTGG
>RJWH01010918.1:0-14480 GCA_004363575.1 Solenodon paradoxus | reverse complement strand
AAAAAAAAAAAAAAAAAGGCACAAAATGTGTGATTTGAGCTTTCAGTACACAGGGAGCCTGAAGATCTTAGACCTAATCGATCAGGACAGATTTGAAATCGAGGTCGATCTGCGTTCTGGCCGCTTGGCCATCTTCAGCCCGCTGCTGCAGAGCGAACTCCCTCCCGCTGGCCCTACCAGATCGTGATTCCCCCTTTTGCCAGAGCCTTTGTGTGCGGGTCAGCCTTCAGCGTCAGAGCCGCGGGTGCAGCTGGAGGGGCCCCTGGATGAGCTGGCAGGTTATGGCGGTGGGAACTGGGTTGGAGTGTTTGTTCTGTTGGAAACAACTGGTGAGTGATTTTACGTTTAAACAGGTAGTTGATTTCAGCTCTTTGGGGCATTGCCTCCTGTTTCAAGTAGTAATTACTTTTCCCTGTAGGAGCTTGCAGGCAGGACCCCTTCTTTGCCCTCCTGGGGTCCTCCATCTGTATGTAAGCAAGGAGGCTTGGAGGGAGACCAGACCTACTACCACCTCTGTCTACTCCCTGCCAATTCTTCCCAGTTCAGTGCTGAGAGAGAACCTCATCCCTCTATTTACACAAGCTCTGTCTGAACTTTTTTTCAATCATGGAAATTTTATTTTATTATGGAAATTTCCTAGTTACAGAAATAGACTGATAACAATGCTCCCTCACCAGTGCAGAGGGAGAGGAGGCTCCCCTTTCTTTTGAAGCAGCTCCCAGAGCAAATCATTATTTCAGCACCATACCCACTTAATCCCCTAATCTTCTCCACCTCTGATCCTGCACACCTGTTACTGGCTGACCTCTGGGAAAGTAGAACTGTGTCGTCTGTTGCACCTTGTTTCACCGGTGTCCCTCAGAAAACAGGGCCATTTCCCTCTAATGTAAAGTGGAGATGCGATAGCCAGAATCCCAGGCTGGCCGTCAGAGCCCCTTTTTCATCGGCTGTATTCGTGGCAGAGTTGCACGAATTCCCGTGCACCTAACAATAATGCAGTCAAGGACTGACGGAAGGATGGACCGTGGTCTCTACAGACAGCCCGCGTGTGAAATAGTCCGTGCCTTCTAGGTTTGTGCAAGCACACTCTCTGATGTTTGCACAACGATGAAATGACCTAATGATGCATGTCTCAGAAGCTATTCCTGTCATTAAGCAATGCATGATTGTATGTATTTGTCAATGTATTTAGTACAAGTTCACAGCATTTCCTCTATGTTATTGCTGAAGTAGATTTTTGTGGCCTGAACTCACCCCTTCCACTGCTGGGAGTGTGGGAACATATACCCCTTCCAACCTCCAGTCTATTAAAAATAACACAAGCTTCCCTTCCTCTTCCTTCTCTCATTCCCTATCCCCCAATGCACACAGTTGTTCCTGCAGGTTTGAGAATTTGGCTGAGTAGTAGGTCTGGATAATTAAGTGCTTGGCCTCTTAAGTGCTGAGATATTTTGCCTAATCCATTAGATGGGAATCTCCTTGTCACACTGAATATATGGATGTGACTCCAGTGGTTGTTGAAGCCTCCAGGTGCTGACTGATGGCCAGTCACCTGAGTGGAACTGAGAACTGAAGGAGCAGGACCCAAAGAGGCCTGAGAATTTCCTTTCTTGAAGACCTAATGACAACTGGTTTGGGGGTCATTTTGCTTGCTTCTAATAACACACACTTGCGAGTGTCTATTGTGTGCCAGGCATTAAAGGGGCATTATCATATACCACCTCATTTCCCCACATCCCGTCTGCCGGTGAAGGAGCAGGGATCCAGTTCTGCTGGTGGGGAGCAGCTTCAGTCCAGGTTGGCTGACTTGGATTTTGGACTGTTAAACACTCTACTGACTGATCTCCTAGAGTGAGGTCTCTGCCTGACTTAACACTGTGGCCTCTCCCACCCCATTAGCTTTGGATCAAAAGAATGAAGGGCTTTCTTCCAAATGGCTCCCTGGTCTCGCAGGAGGCTGTGATCTGGGTGTGTGGTGCTTCACATGAGCACATGTGAATGTCAGTTAAAGGGAGAATTAATCTAATAATAATCCAATTTATGGTCTTGAAAATATAACTCAGAATTTGTTCCATGTTAGTATTTATAAAGTATTGGATGGGTGTATGGTATTTTATTTTTTCCTGAAGTGATGTTTATTCAAGCATTAGACTGTAAGTCATCTACAACATACAAATTACACAGTTTATATTAGACAAAAAGAAGCCATATAGTTTTCATTGACATATCACCTGACACCATTCAAGTATGTGAAGCTCTGATAATACATCTTTGAAGCTGTTTAGACAGGGTCTCTATCAAGCTATAAATAATTCAAATTGTTGCATATTTTATAATATTTGGCTATTTGTAGAAAAGTTTTCAAAATGTATTTTTTGTCTAGTTTACAGAATGTATTAGAATTTACTCTAAAATGTTGAGGATGATTTTACTTATTTATATCTTTTATTGAAGTAATATTGGATTGTAACATTATGTATCTATGAGTTTTTTGTCGTGGTAATCAACATCTGCATATATTTCATTAAATTCACCACTTAACGTCTAATTCTGTCTTTCACCACATAATGGACCCCTTTGCTGGATTTACTCAGTCCCCTCCCCTTTTCCAATTCTTATGACTACTAATTTGGACTTACAGTCTAAACAGTTTATTTTTGTTTTAGTTCATTCATCCTTTTGTTTGGTTTCTCTAATAGCCTTTATTTCAAATACATGTTGATGGACAATAAAGTCATTTCCAGTCTTTTGCTATTGTAAACAAGACTGCACTGAATATCTTCATGGGTCATACCTAGAAAAGGAATCGTTAGGTTAAAGCTAGAGTTTATATTTTAAAGGGGATGGTTATTGTTAAATTGCTGTACTAATTTACCTTCTTACCAACTATATGCCAACGGTCCTGTTTCCCCATACCCTCGCCCACACAGTGACTTATCTAAGCTTTTGATCTCAGCCATCTGATTGGCAAACCTTAGTATCTCTCTTATCTAAATTGGCATTTCTCTGTTTATGAGAGTGGCTGGGAAGGTCACACTTTCTAGTATTCTCCAAAGCTCTCAAAGTTGCTCTAGGGTTGAGGGATGTAGAATTCACCCTGGGGAAGCAGAATCAGAACTCACCCTTCAGGGAAGCTGCCTGTATCCTCCAGGGTATGAGTCATACAAGTGACTCGTTGTAAATGGTAGTTGGGCTTCTCTGTGTGGGATGCTGTTCCAGCCTCAGAAGAGAGCTGGTTCATCTGGTCAGCTCTCTTGGGGCTCTAAAGGTCATTAAAGATGGAAAATGCAGTTCTTCCATTGTGCACAGTTCTTCCATTAAGAAGCACACAGCCAGAGGCTGAGAGAAATCGGTGCCCTGGTGTTTTGTCTAAATATATCAAATGGTGCTGGCCAGGATCATACAAACCAGTTGTAGGTAAAATGATGGGTATATGCAAAATAACTGCAGCTTTATCTTTTTTTTTTTTTCAGGGACTGTTTACCTTGACCATGCGGGAACCACCTTGTTCCCCCAGAGCCAGCTCACAAACTTCACTAATGACCTTATGGAAAATGTTTATGGTAAAGGAAACCACGCCATAACTGCTTTTTGCATTAACAGGAACCAGTTATGTTGATCAACCTATGTGTAATAAATGTTGGATGAATAGACTGGGACCATGGTGAGCACACATAACTGAGTAGACCCCAGATAACCCACATGCTGCTGGTTGGGTAGACTGGCTCGGAGACACAGGTTACTCCCAGAGGAAGGTGTCAGTGTGAAGAAAGGCACGGAGGTGCAAAGGTGCTGTGTTTGGTCATGGGACAGCCCTGTGGGGATGGCACAGTGCAGAGGGTGGGCCTTCAGGAGGAGTATTTTCTCTTATTCACTCCATCAATGCAATGTTTATGGAGCCATCTGGCGTGGGGTGTGGTGTGTAATGGAGCAAGGTCAACACACTTCCTGCTTTCATGGACTATGTCCAGATAAGACCTTAATTAAGCAATCTCCAAATAAATGTAAATTACCACCTGTGTGAAGGGCTACTTACAAAGGCCCCTGGTGCCATGAGGGTCTGTATCTGCAGAGTGACAGTGAGCTGGCAGGGACATCTGGTTAGGAGTGGGGTGTGTCCTGGAAGATGAGCAGGAATTCACTTGGAAAAGAGGGGGAAAGGGCATTCCGGGCCAAGGGAGCAGCTTGAGCCCAGACCCTGTAGTGGTTTCGAGGGCAGGGAGGAGCGAGGTGGCAGTGTGAATGGAGAGGCAGGTCAGGCATGGGGTTGCCCTGTAGAAACAAGGGGCAGTCATTGAGGGCATCGATCAACAGCACAGCATGACCAGGAAATACCTTATCACCAGCAAGTACATGTTCTGTTATCTGCCCGGTTTTCCAGGAGAGAACGCCAGGTCCCAGAGAGGGTAGGTAACTAATATGAGGCCCACAGGATGCCCTGGAGCTGGAGGACCAGAGGGAGGGGAGCTGATCTCCAGGTAGTTTGGCTCCGAGTGCAAGTCCTTACCCGCAATAAACCACCTCGTTCCTGTGATGCTGTGCTAAGACTCTGAGTAGCTAGCAGATATTTAAAGCCGGGAGCAGACCTGAGGGGAGACACCAGGGAGGGACTTTTTCTTGATTTTAATCCATGATTTACCAACAGACCTGTGATTCTGTTTTTAACTTTTGCAAGGGCCATACCCCTGGGAAGGGTGCCTGTGGGTGATGGCAAATGCAGACTGCAGGAGTCCTAAAAACCAAGTGGATGTCAACCAGGATAAGTAGCATGTCCATGAGGTTACTAGCTGTTATGGAAAAGGAGCTCTGTTAGTTTTGATAGCCAGACACACAGCATGGTCATTCAGTGGACCCCCACAAGAGCAAGCCTTAGACCAGGGATCCAAGTAGGGATATCCAGGCAGTGAATTGTCTGGCGCCACCTGGCTGAGCAAAGGAATGCCATCATCTGGATCGACAAGGAAAGCCCACAGACAAGTCTGACATGTGGGACGTGTCCCACCTGTAGTGCGTGACCAGGATGGACCCTCTGCACAAAGGAACAAAGGAACGGCAACGGTTGAAGAAGCCCACCATGACTTCGAAGGACAATGTCACCTTGCCCAGTCAGGAACTGAAACCTGGCCTGATGACCCTCTCTCCATCCCCCTTCCTCACCATGTGGGTTTTTTCATTAAAAACCCAGGCCACCAGCGTGGTGGACCGGGTCTGGACCTCCCTTGATCGGCTCCATTCCTTTACCCTCTAATTAAATCTCTGCTTGCTCGCCTAACTCTGTCATGGGTTCTTTGAGCAACCCAACCCCACAGTAGTTTAAGTAAAAAGAAAGAAAAGACCCTAAAACCAAAAAGGCCAGGTCTGTGCACATGGATGCGTGTGGTCTGTTACTGAGAAGTGCTGGTGCTGGTCCCTGCAGAGCTGGCCCTTTGGGAGCTCTGTGATCATGCCTGGGGTGAGTTTGGAGGTCGTTATGCTTTGGGACACACAGGGGACACCCGGAGGGAAGACCAACTAGAAACTGACAAGGGAAGGGCGACATTGGGAGAGACTTTAGCTTTGAGAATGAGGAGGGGACATGTGATGACCGCCGGCACATAGCTGGGGTGGGGGCCATGGGGTGGGTCAGTCATGTGAGTACAGGACAGCAGATGGGGGCTTACACTGGGTGGTGTTCAGGAGAAAGGGTGATCTCCTGATATTGTGTAGTAGGTTCCCTGAGCTTATTAACAGAGCTGGACTGGCCACCTGTTGGGTCACTTGTCCAAAAGATTCTTACATGGGCTTGGCTGCCTCTGAGCCCGCTTTTAATTCCAGATCCCACCTGCATTTACTAGTGAGGAGGAGTGTTGTTTTTTGTTTTTTGTTTGTCTGATTCGCATTTTACATATCATAAAATTCACCTATTTCAAGTGTAGAATTCAGTGATTTTGAGTAACTTTACTGAGTGGTGTGATCATCTCTATAAAATCAGTTAGAACATTCGAATTTCCCCAGTAAGCTTTCTGATACCCATTTACAGTTAATCAGTTTCTCTACCTCTCCCCAACCCCCAGCGACTACGAATCTGCTTCTTCTGTATCTTTCTACAATTGCCTTTGCTAGATGTTTCAGAGAAATGGCATCAGCTATGTGACTCATGCTGACTTCTTAGCATGCTTTTGAGGTTCATGCATGATCTAGCCAGTAGTTTCTTTTTATTGCTGAATAATTTCCTGTTGTATGGATAGACCACGTTGTTTTCTATTTATAGTTGAGGGACTTTTGTATTGTTCCCCAGAGCAGGCAGCTCCAGGCCTTCCTGTGGGGTTTCAGGTTAGTTACCTATCCTCTCTGGGACCTGGTGTTCTCTCCTGGAAAATGGGACAGATAACAGAACATGTACCTTAGCTTGTTGTGAGCATGGAGGGAGAGGACACAGAGAAAGCATTTGGAAGAGTCCCTGAATGTCAGGAATGCTCCATGAATGTCCTTTATCACTTACACTGTGCTATTATTTCAAACTCCCTTCTTAAGGCTATCTCTTGCTCATACATATAAATAAAGCTGGAGTGAACATTTGTGTGTGTGAATCTTTGTGTGGACATATGTTTTCAAGTCTCGAGTCTACATTCAGGAGTGGCTTTGATGGGTCATGTGATAGTTTTATACTTAACATTTTGAGACAATGGAGGGAGAGAGTTTGGGGGGGGGCACAAAGGAAGAGCTCAAAGGTAGTGACTGAACTCTTTGTCTGGGTCACTTTCCAGGTAACCCTCACAGCCAGAACATCAGCAGCAAGCTCACCCATGACACGGTGGAGCAGGTGCGCTACAGGTGAGTGTCAGTGTGCCTGTCTGAGTGGGCACTCCTAGGGGGATGGGCTTCCCTACCTGCCCGCATCCCGCAGTTTCTGCATTGGTTTCAGGACAAGTGATAGCATTCAGCTAAGTGGACTTACGTGCAGCATAAAACATGGGGGAGGGAGCCAGGGAGGTGCAGAGTGGGGCAGACTGGAGCCACGGGAGGAGGCCGTCAGGTGGGCACAGTGTGACTGGGGCTGGTGTGACAAGGAATGACTCAGCTGTCTAAGTCTTGTCTCCAGAAGGAAAATAAGTTTTTCTGGTTTTCCATCTTTTATCAGGTATTTTGCTGATTCATCTTTCCCCATCCCTTAACCACTCTTTACATAGCCAACAGCTCTGTATATTCTTTCATTTCATGTAATATTTAGCTTTTGGGGAATAATTTCCAGGTGGTACCTGAAGTTACTTGAATTGACACAGTTTCAAATTATTTCCCTTTTGGAAGGGATACTGTTTTGCCACAATAAAGCTAATGACTTAAAACTTGTCAGGATGGAGCCAGAGAGAAGACTGAGGAGGGTGTTCCCGCTGGGGCGAGGTAGTTGTGGATTTTCGTTCCATCCTTTTGAGGACGGGGGTGTGGGAGTCAAGAAGAGCTATTAGAACTCCTCCCCGACTCGGCTGTCCCTACCTGGCTTGGCAGTGGAGAGTCTCGCCCGCTGCTAAGGCAGAGAGAGGCCATATTAGTAGAAATACAAGTACTTCCTGACATTTAACACTGGAGTGAGGCCAAGAGCTCGTGTCGTGTGCTTCCTCCAGGGTCCTGGCTCACTTCCACACCTCCCCAGATGACTACAGCGTGATTTTCACGGCAGGGAGCACGGCTGCCCTCAAACTGGTGGCAGAGGCCTTCCCGTGGGTGTCCCCAAGCCCGGAGAGCAGCGGGAGCCGGTTCTGCTACCTCACCGACAGCCACACCTCCGTGGTGGGCATGAGGACGGTGGCCACGGCCCTGGACGTCACTTCCATCCCCGTCACCCCGGAGGACATGTGGGCGGCGGAGAGCCAGGAGGCAGCCACCAGGGACCCGGTCTGCCAGGTTCCACATCTCTTCTGCTACCCAGCTCAGAGCAACTTTTCTGGAACCAGATACCCACTCTCCTGGGTAGGAGAGGTCAAGTCCGGGCAGAGGGGCCCCGTGAACGTGCCCGGGAAGTGGTTCGTGCTGCTGGACGCAGCCTCCTATGTGAGCACGGCACCCTTGGACCTGTCAGTGCACCAGGCCGACTTCGTCACCGTCTCCTTCTATAAAATCTTTGGCTTTCCCACCGGCCTGGGTGCCCTGTTGGTGAACAACCAAACGGCTCCTCTGCTGAGGAAAACCTACTTTGGAGGAGGCACAGCCGCTGCGTACCTCGCAGGAGAAGATTTCTATATCCCCAAACAGTCGGTGCCTGAAAGGTAACCTTGAGATGGGAGCGCCTGGGGGCTCAGCCAGGCCAGTGTCTGGCATGTGCCACCTGTGGGATTGCGCAAGGGACAGGGCTGGGCCGCTGGATCCAGGGGAATTGGACGTTGCTGGCAGAGATGGAGGCCGAGGGCAGGACTCATATCTGGGAGGCGGAGGTCCCTCAGGGTGGGTGCTCAGTGAACTCTGCCCCTGCTTGTGTGTTTCTCCACAGCTGTGAGAACAAGGGCCTTGCAGAAGGACTGCAGGAAGGAGAATAAAAAGGCCCCCAAGGGAGGAAGCCACCAGGCCTTTGCCTGGAGCACTGATAAGACATGGCAGCAATTAAAGCAGTGATTTCAAAGATGTCACCATTAGGAACAGATGTGCACACACATTGACAGCAAAGCTAGTTGCTCAGCTCAGCTTGACCTCTGTCAGCAACAATCAGTGAAATCAGAGACCTCTGCACATGTGGGGTGCTGTTGCCTGCAGCCAGTGTGAGCCCCGCTGTGAGTTGTAAAGGAAATTTCAGGGTTGGCAGCTGCTTGCCCTCAAATGGCATAGACCTGGGCTTGTTGGCTTATGTGTCTTTGGCAGGCAGCAGGGGCAGGCAGCTGCCGGTGCCTGAGAGGCCTGGGGTCTCGGTGGAAAGGTGGGTCAGGTCTCCCCAGACCCAGCGCAGACTCACGCTGGAGAACAGGTGCTGACTCCTGCCCGTGGGAATGGTTGAGTGTGGTTTGATCTCTGCATCGGACTTTATTGAAGTGGGTCTCTGAAAGGATATAGTTCTGAAGAGTTGATATTGGTGAAGAGCCAGTTAGGAGTTGGCATCAATATGTATTCTAGGTGAGCTGATGTCTCTTTTATTTAGGACTTCTCTATAGTTGGGGGACCCTAAAATAGAAATATGCTAAGTGTTGTGGGGGCCCAGTGGACATTGGTGACGGCCTTTTGGTAACTGAGTGGTGAGTGTGTTGTGGTGACATATTTGATGAATGGTTAACCTACACATGTGGGCTGATATTATTTTGTAAATTAAAGTTACCTCATTAAATATTAAAAAAAGAAAAATAGAAATGCTCATGTAAATTCTTTTAGATCCAGTTGTGATAGTAAAGCATGGAATACAAGCAAGTGAGGAGAGCATGACAGGCACAACTTGAAATAAATTAAAGACAGAACAAAATGACCACTTAAATTTTAGTTGGTCAGTAGCCACCTGAAGTCCACTGGGGCCGCTTGTCACAGGTGGGGCGAGGGTGGGAGGGCTGGACCACACCCCTTTCTTTTGGTTCAGGTGAACTTTTCACAACAGGTGCTTCAGTAAGCACCCAGAAAGCAGGGCGTGTTTATTTACAGTAGAGGCTATTTTATTATTCCTTGTCACTTCAGGATTAGAATTGGAGATATTTTTACTTTTCATTTTTTTTAAAGAACTCCAGAAATTTAATACTCACATATTTCTTAAACTTGTGTCTGGACCATGTCTTGATCTTTTCTGCTTTATAACCCAAGTCGATACCACTGTGGTGGAGCAAAAAACTCCCTTTTCCCTGAGAATATATTATTTGCCAGTATGTGATTATTTATTATTAATCCATGAATGGTGAGTCATTATCATTAAACAATGTTTAATGTATTACAGGTTAATTATTTATTAATTCATCAGTGATTAATCAACTACTTTATTTAATATTAATTCTGTATGTCTATTAGTTGTTATTGGATCTATTTATCATCTATTTATTTAATTTTTAAAGGAAAGGTACAGACAGCAATGAAGGCAAGTAGATTCAGGAAGAGAGAGGAGGAAGAAGCATTTTATTTTCTTCTCATTTAGTTGTTCACACTGGTTGTTTTTCCCGGATCTGGCACTCAAACCCAGGGGTATGCGGCCTGTGTCCTTCAGGGGCAATTAATGTAAGCACTGTTCCACCAGGTCTCGCCTGCCATTGGTTTTATAAGGAAATCAAGATTGCACCCATGATTTTGAGCATATCTCATCCCCAGAGAATTAAATACAAAACAGTGTTTCCACTGAAAGCTTCAGTCTGCATGGGGATGGAGGGGTCCTGTCCATGCCTAGGGCCTCATCCCGTTACCCTCTGCTCAGGGCCTGGAGCCCCTCGTGTCTTACCCGGATAGGAGTTCTCTGACCTGCTTTCCTACCTCTCTCGCCTGCTCACGGGTTCTGGGTCCTGCCCACCGATTGCCTTGCTGCTCCGGCCCTGTGCCCAGCCCCGCCTGCTCAGGGTGTGCTCTGCGCCCTCTCCCTAGAACATTTCCTCCCGAGACTGTGAACTTGGCTGTTTCACGAATGAGCAGTTTCCCCCACTCCCTTACTTCCACCCCATCTCTGTTCAAATGCTGTCCCTCAGAGAGGACCTCCCCTGCCCAGCTTTAAAGCAGGCACCGCTCCTCCTGCACTGCACTGTCACCACCCGTCTGTTTGCTTATTCGGCTTCTCTGTGTTCGTTCCTTGTTTCTCTGCTCTCAGGAAAATGGAAGTACTATGAGGGCAGGATTTCCCCTCTCAGGTCCACTGTCATGTCCTTAGCACCTACAGCAGTGCTCGGCACACAGTGCACGGACCACGAAGATTTGATGAGTATTTTGACTAAATGGATAATTATAGAATGCAAACATGGTGCATCCCAGTGGATAGTAGTTTGGTCAGGAGCTTCAGCTGGAGCAGTCTGCATGCATCCCCAGGACCCAGATTCATGTCCTGGGTGGGGTGGGAGACAACCAAGATGAACAACCGAAAACTAAAAAAATCAAGTGCTTTCTCCTCCTCTCTCCTCCTTCCTGCTTGCCTTCATTCCTGCCTGTACCTTTTCTTAAAAAAAAGAAAAAAAAAAGAAAGTATTAAAAAAAAAAAGAAAGAAAGAAAGAGAAGGCAGGCAGGCAGCTAGCAAACCTAAGGAACACCTTGGTAACCAGAAAGGTACACACTGACTATATCAATGAGAGCCTTGTCATTTTTACCAAAACGTGTGGTGCTCTAGAGTTTGGAACCACAGATTCTTGTTAGAACTGCAACTGTGACCACTGAATTGATGCCCGGAGTGGGGGTGCCCTCTTGTGGTCAAGGGTAGAATTGCAGAAGCCTGCAGTCCTTGGCGGTTTCATCAAGTCCAAAATCTTCCTGGGGGCAGCATAGCTTTTCTCAAGGGGTCCTTTGTCACCATTGCCTGCCCGTTCTGAGAAAGCTGCAGAGCAGATGAGGGCCAGAAGCAGCCCCATGAAGTGCAAAACCCTCTGTGCTGAGCGGAGGGCAGTGCTGATAAGGCAGCAGAGGGGATGTGTTCATAGAGGTCGGTTAAGCAGCATCACAACTGGAGAATGCACACAGACTGGTCACAGCGTCACCTTGCTCCCTTCACCGTGATTCCAGGTTTGAAGACGGCACCATCTCATTCCTTGATGTGATAGCACTAAAACATGGATTTGATGCCCTGGAGCGCCTCACAGGTCAGTGGATGTTTTTATTCATGATCTATTTTTTCATGTTACTAAGGGATCTACATTATCATTATAAGGAAAAGTAAATGTTTCTTCTCTCTCTTCCTGTCTGCTCTGCACACCTTCATTTCTGCCTGCACCTTCCCTCTAAAAAAGCTAGTGAATGGATTTTATGTGGATCTCATGGTTCTCTCTGACACTGTGTAACTGTTTTCGAGGTGGAATGGAGCAGATAAGGCAGCACACCTTCACCTTGGCTAAGTACACCTACGCTGCCCTCTCTGCGCTCCGGTACCCCAGCGGAGCCCCCGTGGTTCGGATTTACAGCGACACTGCCTTCAGCAGCCCGGAGGCTCAGGGTCCCATCATCAATTTTAACGTGCTCGACGACAGTGGGAGCATCGTTGGGTATTCCCAGGTGGGTTTTCCTGTGATCTTGCCGGCCTGTCACAACAGAATCGCTCTCCCCTAGAGACCGGTGGCCTCTCTGAGTCCTGGACTGTTCAGTCCAATCCTGTGAGCCCTTGCAGTGACTCTTGGAGGGGCCACTGGGCCCTCTGAGGAGGCTTTTGCTCTCTTGCAGGCAGGTCTGACAAGATGGCTGTTGAGTTCTGTGCTCTCTTTATTCAGCCAAACATGGTCAACTTCTTTTTTAGTACTTAGCACTTTATTTTATTTGTTTGTCATGGTTGTTTACTGGTCCCAGGATGTGACTGGTCCCAGGGCTCCTTGGGGGGGTGTGTGGATTGCGTCAGTCAAAGATAGCAGGGCACCCAACTCCTCCTTCCTTCCTTGCTTCCTCACTCCTTCCCTCCCTCTCTCCTCCCTCTCTCCCTCCCTCCTCCCTCCCTCCCTGCTTTTTTTTTTCCTAATAGAGGAAGGAAGGAAAGGAAAGGAGGAAGAAGCATCTTTATTTATTTATTAATTTTGTTTTTTCCTCCTGGACCATGAGTTGAGAACCTGGGTCCTTAGGCCTTACATGGCCCACCCCACAACATCTCAGTCACCTGGGTCACAAAGGTGCACCCACATAGTTAATTTCTAATGGGAAGAGAGAGGAAGGTAGATAACCTTAAATGCATAGACAGAAAAGCGGTGTAGATGCAATACCACATCTGAGGTTATTTCAACTACAGCTTGGCAACCCCAGCCCGAAAGCTCTCTGAAGTCCCTCCTTTTTGGCCATAGGTGATTGAACTCAGCCTCCAGCTCTTGTCACCTCTCCTGAGGTGGGGGGTGCGTGCAGGTAGTACCACAAGTTCCATCTCTCTACACCCTGGTTGGTTTCCTTGCCACCAGCTCCCAAGCTTAAGTGCTTCCAAAAGTCACCTCATTCACAAAACAAAAGACAATGTTACTACTTTCAGCATTCGGATTCTGGGAGCTGTGAGTCAGAACTATGGAAGAAGACCCTATATATTAGAAATGCGTTTTGATCATCGGAGTGGACCAGACAGGAATAGGAATAGGCAATGGGCATAGCAACATGCCTGCTGAGAGCATCGTTGTGAACTTTAATCACAGCATGGCAGCCACTGTCCTGTTCACCCTTGTTAATCCTAGAGCTTCTCCAGTAAGATCTGCTTCTCAAGCAATCATATTTCCCTTTCTTCTGAAGAGCCCTAAGCTTTCTGAGGCACAAACTTGCCAAGTATTCTTCTCGGGGAAATGGTGGTGTCATTGGGTTCGGGGCTGATGCCCTGTGCCCTGGGTGCCTCTCAGGCTGATTGTGCAGAGCCCTCCTGCCCGCCAGGAGCCCACCACAGCAGCGGCCTGGCATCACTCAGAGGCACGCCATTTTAAAGGGGTGCAGTTGTGAAAAATGTATCGAAGACAAAAGATTTTGCTTCTTAAATATGTTAAGTTGTTTGAAAATTAAGTTTCATCCTTGAATGTAAAACAAGTTTGTATTCCCTGAGGGACATGGAGGGAGCAGCCGGGAGACTATGACGTGTGTCGGGCAGGCAGAGCTGGGAAAGAATCCCTTATTTTCCCAGAGTATTCTCAAAGGGCAGGACTCACCCTGGGACCCAGAACTGCCTGTCCTTGCCCCACTGAGCTCACCAGAACTCTCCCTCCCTGAGGCCCACAGAGGACCTGGTTCTCTCTCTGCCTGTTTGTGGAGGAAACTCATTGCGAGCATTGATTCTGTGGCTGAGGCATGGCCTGCTGTGCCAGCTTGGGACAGTCCAGTTCTGGTTCTCCAGGGCTGCCTCATAGTGTGAGATTTAAGTGGTATCGGAGGGCATCGTGGTTGGGATTGACTGTTTCTTTTCTTTTGGGACCTGAAAAAATTTTCTTGTCCATGTGAAGGCTTTGGGTTCTTGTTTTTGATGCCCCCTAATCCCCTAATTTCATTCTCCTACCTGGTGAAGTCACTGTGCCCAGTGGTTGAGTGTGGGCGCAGATTCTGACTGCCCTCTTGCCGTAAGCTTGGGCAGTTTGACATAAACTCCCTACGTCTCCAGGATATGGGGATGATGACAAATCCGGCCGGCAGTGTGGTTATAGGACTAAAGGAGATGGAGTCTGCAATCCCTTGGCACAGGGCTGAGCAGAAAGCAAGTGCTAGAAAAACATGGAGCACAAAGGCCCCAGCATGGGAGACTGTGGGCTGCATGGTCAGCCCGTCTCTGGCCTGTCCTTGGAGCTCATCCTGTCCCGGCAACAGGCTCCTTCTCCTAACTGGGCACAGGCTGGGTGGAGTGGGGTTCTGCAGCGCTGAGGCTGAGAGGAGCCTGAGTCATGATGGGAAATCAGCATGAAGGATGTAAGTGTGGCCA
>RJWH01010917.1:0-14474 GCA_004363575.1 Solenodon paradoxus | reverse complement strand
ACCATCATCACCACCATCACCACCACCACCACCATCTTCATCATCTCCATTATACAAGTAGTGAGTCTCTCACTTTGAAGACCTATATATTAACCAGCATTCTGTAGTTCTCCTTCTACACTAACTTGACATTTCTGTGCACCTACTTTCACCACAGGCCAAATTTTAAGCATGCAAAAACTAATAAACATTAAAAAAATCAATCAAATAAATATATTTTGGTAAAAAGAAGCAGCAGGTGGAATCAACATTATTTACTTCAAGAGTTCTTCTGTAATGGTCTACTAAAAAAATTCCTCATTAAATTCCTTGCCATGCCAAAATCATATTCATTCAGATAAATATATCTTTTATTTAGTCACATGATGTTGGTTACATTGTGTACTATATTTCCCTTTATCCCCTAGCTACCAGGGAATTCAGATTAAAATCACTATCTTATCCTAGAAAGTGTATTTATTCATTCATTCAGTAACAAGAAAAACAAAAGCAACAAGTACATATAGATATACAGATATAGCTATATAGCAGAGGAATTTGTTAGGCATTCCGATAGTGAAGTAGGCCATTTCAGAAGTCTGACAATTATACTCTCATTTTAATTTATTTAAATCTGATTTTACATTTAGTTTACTTGTTCTTTATTTCTTACATGTGTCCCTAAAATACTTAGAAGTTGGTAAAACATCAACTGTAAGTGAACAGTCATAATATTATATGAGGACATAAGTCTTAGTGTGAGAAAAGCACATGTGTAAAACCACATATATATTTATACATATGATTTCATTTTTAACATCAATGACCATCTCTTATTTTTATTAGTAATAGTATTTATTTTGTTCAGAATCCCATATTCATTTTAGAAAACTGAAATTGCATCCAGTCTATATTTGACACCCACCAGCAGAGTTCAATATCCTTCACCACCACCTTGTCCCTCCTTCCCTTCCCTTCCCCACCCCAGGCAGCCATCGTTTGTGTCCTCTGAGTTTCTGTGGGGGTTTACCTGTTTATTTGTTTCATTATATTCCACATGAGTGAAACCATACTGCATTTCTCAATGACCATTTCTTATTGGTAGTCTTATAAATCACAGAAGCCCAGGGACTCATGCTTCCTCAGAGATGGGAGTCAATTCCTATTCTCATTAAAGTGAGGATGTTAAGTAAATATGAACCAATCATTAAAAGTGTATTTGCGGAGGTACAGCGTGTGGCTGGAATGTGAGAATGTGTATTTCATCACTAAGTGACAAGGGGTAGCTTCTCTCATACCAGCTGGTTGCTAAGGCCTCTCAATTCCACCCTGCGATGACTGCAGTCCATCTTTACCACCATAACTTTGGTTCAGACTTGCTGAGCTATCACTGCCTTGTCTCCATAGCTCCCATCTCTCAACTGCAAGTGAGCTCCCGTATGCCATTCCATGCTGAAGCAAGCCCTTCGGTTCCATTTTCCCAAGAATGAAATCCAGATTTCTTAGCTTAGCATTCAAAATCCTTCACAACCAGTCTTACCATGCACACCACCCTTCATGTTATCCACCCCTCGTGGACAAGTCATTGATTCTCTTCCTCATGTCTGGAGAGAGATGAAGAAATGGCTTATCCCAACTGGTTATCCCAATTGAACAACTGCTTAATGTGACTACAGGTTCCAAAGAGAGGCGCATAGTTGCTAAAGTGCTCAGGCTACAGAGTCCAACAGATTCACTACCACCCAGCAGGTAAACCCAGATGAATTCACTTTCAGTGTCTACTTTTTCTTAATAAAATGGGAACAATAAGAAGATTGAACTTACAACATATTTCTGTGAAGATTAAATGAGAGAATGTATATAAAGTGTTTAATTCAGTGTTTGACATCTTAGAATTTGCTCCCAGATCCTATGTTAACTTCTGGTTTTGAGCTATGCGGGATGTGATACATGCATGAAGGTTTTGAGTCTGCTTTGGGACAAAGCAGACCCTAGTCCAGACTGATCTCTTTCCCCTAGGCCATACCTGATCCCAACCTTAGGCATTCTGCTGTTCTGATGGCACTAGGATGCCTGAAGAGTTACACCTATCAACAACCACACCTCATGGGTGGAGGAGGAAAAGGCTGTTCTAAAGGTGTAGGGACACCCGTGTAGAGCAAAGAGCCTCTTGTAAGAGGAAAGTCCAAGCCAGGCTTTCCACATTTGTTGCATTATTCAAAAGAGGATGAATTCAAGGCTCAGACAGACTGTCAAGAGCCAAAAATGTATCACTTTTATTTGCCCCAAAGAGAACTTCACTTTATGTCCTTGGCCAAATAATTTCTCTACCTTTACATATACTTAAGTTTCTCTTTTTCCTGCATGGAGTGAGGGCTGGATTTCCTCACTGTTTCTCTCTCTCCTCCCTCCTTTCTCTCTCTCTCTCTCTTTCTCTCTCTCTCTCTCTCTCTCTCTCTCTCTCTCTCTCTCTCTCTCTCTCTCTCTCTCTCTCTCTCTCTCTCTCTCTCTCTCTCTCTCTCTCTCTCTCTCTCTCTCTCTCTCTCTCTCTCTCTCTCTCTCACACACACACACACACACACACTTTAGAGTCTGTCACTAACATACATACCATTCATGCTTTCATGTCAGCAAACCTTCACTCTTCACTGGAAGTTCTCATTCACCTTTAAGATGCCCTAAATTCTTTCATTCATTCAATGAACAAGTGATTCTTGAATCCTTATTTGGTGCAAGGCACTGAAAGAGAGATAGAGATATAACATTGAACAAAAATAGACCCACTTACTGATCTTAAGGAGATTAAAAAACAAGGTAGGGGATAAACAAATGTAAAAAATAAGAAGTAAAAAGTAGGATACCGGCTATAAATGAAATTAGCAGAGAGTCATGAGAAGATGCAGCTTCTAAACTAAATGAGAATGATGCAACATATAATGACAGGAGGACCTCAGAGGGGCCACTCTGAGGAGATTATTTAAGCTGAGATTTAAAAGGCAAGTAGTTAGATAGGTGAAAAAAGGCAAGAGTTTCAAGCACAGGAAACAGCAGGTGCAAAGGCCCTGAGGACAGAGCCAGAGGGCAATCCACTGGAGCTAGAAATCATGAGGGCACCAAGGAGGGAAACAAGGAGAGATTTCTAATTACCTTCAGTGTCTCTTCCTCTGCGAAGGGTTCCCAGGCTACTAACCCATAAAATCGCATCACCCCTCTTCTGTGGTTCTTATCTCAGTTTTATTTGTTTTACAGATATATGGGCAGCCTTGTAAATGGCCATCTCTCTGTTCCTAGAGCACAAGAAACTTCATCGTACTCATCTCTGCCATCTCCACTTCCTCTTGCACAATGCCCAAGACAAAATGATGGTCCAATGAGTATCTGCTGCATTTTATTGGTGATACAGTGTCAAACGACAAATGAGTCAGAACACAGAGAAGAGACTTTTAAAATAGTGTTGACCAGAGTTTTGCCACTCTTATGGGTGTAATGTGCCCCCTATTTTCTTATCATTGCCCATTAGTATTTTTCTATTTTCTTTCCAGCTGTGTTGCCTAATTAATTTCTTATTAGCATTTCTTAATCTGAGCAGATACTAATAACCACCATACCACAAATAACTTGATTCAAAATGACCATTTTACTGGAGGGAGCCGTTGAGTGCAGTGAAGTCTAATAAATAATGAATGAACACAGGGCATTTAGAAGCTTGTAATTTAAAACCCAAATACATGCTATAATACAGAATTTGAAAAAAAAAAAAGATAGATGGAATCACCTCAGATTATCCTCCCTGGATATTTTTCTATAAAGTAATTCTTGTGACTATGAAAATTATTTTCTCCAGTTACAGAGTTTGGTGAGAGGATTACTCTAGTGTGGCAACATGTAGTCAATATTGGAAAGTCCCTCCAGCTAGCCACTGGCTTGTCTGAATACTCCCAATAGCAATGGAACCATCTATGGAGAAGACAAATTTTTATTCTGAAGGTCATAGGTCAGAATATGGGTAAAAATAGTGCCCTAATATTTTCTGAAACACTGACATGACATCTGATATAAATGGATGCTTCATAATAACAAATTATCTATGGTCTCCAGATGGAGTAATTCTTATTCAACAAAATAACTACAGTTTTCCCCTCTAAGTCATTTAAGAATCTTTAATATTTAATATGCATTAGGAATTCCATAGAGGGGAAGAGAGCAGTCAATGTCTCCCAAACTCATTTAAAATATAGATTATTGCTTCAATGTATTTGTATTAAAATTACTTACAACAGTGAACAGGAGGTCATACTCAGTGCCAAGGTCTGAGTATTTCAGTCCCCAAAGTAAACACATGAAATAGAAATATCATGGACTTTGGATTATGAGGCCTGGGTTCATGTTCCTGAAGAGACATTTAAAACTACATCCTTCAGTATGTCATTTAACTTTAAAATCTAAATTTCCTTACCTGTAAAGGAAAGTGAAATCTCAGCTCCAATTTTACTGACTTAATGGGATGATTGAATCTGTTAATAGACATTAAAGTCCTTTTAAGAAGTGTAAGCACCATATAAAGTTTGTTTTTATTGTTAATAAAGTTCAGTATAAAAACTAGGCATTCAGAAAAGGGCAATAGTAAGCTTATGATAATAGGAAGATTTAAGATAAAACCCATTAAATGAACAAGGCAAGAAAAAAATAAAAAGAAATAGAGCAAGTTTGGATAATGAAGTATATTTGAATTTCCTAAATCAATTCCACATGACTTTTGTTATATTATCATGATCTAAATGAGACCTAAGAAGGAGCAGACCCTCATCAATATTTATTTCTATCTAAATGAAGGAACAAATGAAATATTTTTAAACAAAAAGAGTAGAAAATGAACAAGGCAGTGCAGGTGCCAGTGCTCAGGGACAGGTGCTATACACGTCAGGACCATGGAGAGCTCCTCTTTGGCCACTTGTCCTGCTATTTCAATCCACCCGTGAGTTCTGTTCCAGGGAATTCCACACCTCTCTGCCTTGTTAAGTCTTCTAGCCTTGACAGGAGTAGAGGTTTATCCAGAAAGGAATGGCCACAGTTTACATGGAAAGTCAAGACTATCTAAAAGAACACAAAGTTCAGAGGACATGAGTGAAACCTTTAAAGATCTGGCTGAGTCTCGTGATTAATTTTCCAGAGAGGTATGTGGACTCCAGCCATATATATCACTAGTGTATGTTTTCCTGTATGTCTTTGGCATGAAGATTGCAAGAAAATTCTAATTCTTGCCTCATCTTAAATACCCAGAATCCTTCCTCCTCCTTTTCTTACTCAGAAAATTTTACCCGTCCTTATTCATCTTGACCACATGGATACTTGATATATTTCATGTGTTTAAATCTCAGAAATCACTACTTGATAATGTCAAACAGAATCATGACAAGACCTCCCATTTGTAAGTCCCGTTATATCACCTAAGCAACAGCAGTACTTGTCCTGACAGAGATCCTTAAGAAAATGTCAGGTGGATGTCTGGAATATGCATAGGATTTTGGTGCAATTCAGTTCTGATGCATAGATTATCCACTGTCTCTGAAACAGCAGTTACTGATGTACTAAAGTATGTTGAATAGGTCCTTCCAAACAGATAGAGGAATCCCTGTTAGGTACTCTTTATAGACCACTCTGTAGGGTATAGCATGAAAGTTATTTGCTAAAGTTTATATTTATGTACTCTGTCCTATGGGCCAAATCTAGGAACTCTATACTCCACACTTACCAGACAACTTTGTCAATGTCTTCCCACAAGAATCTTCCAAGAGGAGGCACTGGAGGGAGGTCAGAAGAAATAAGAGAAAAGGGAACCCTTTCTTTATCTGTGCTGTGGTCAAAGTCATCTCAGAAGTAGTTTGCTCCAAACACGAGTTTCTTTCTTCACTTCTTAGGGTTATCTTATTATGCCCCTTCCATGGCTGTGTGACACTTCTATTTTCAGGTATCTGACCACTAGCTCTATTAGATCCATCCTATAACTGCAAGAATCTAGTTATGCTAACCTCTCTTCTTTGACTGTATGTCTCTAGGAGTAGTAGAGTCTCTCAACATTGAATAGTGTGTCCTTTTATTGTCTCTTATAGCTCACTAAAACAGGTATAACCAATTTTCTAAGTCAAATCCCCTTCTGTTGAAATATATAGCAAAGTTTCTATTTTCTTGACTAAAACTTAAACTAAAAAAAGTATGTGAAATTATTAATCTCTTCAACTAAAAATCTAATATCAAAGGCTATCAGATTTTACAAATAGACCCTCAGTGCTTTTAAAACACTTTGACAAGAACTCATTCTGGAAATATGATGATTGTTCTAGACCCTCTCTCTAGAAAAAACTTATTCACAGAACTTTGAATTCAAGAAGTTCTTGGCTACCCTACAGTCTTCCCATTAATTGCCAGACTATATCCTGTAGAGAGAGATATGAAATCTTCCAGGAGGTCATGAGAGTTTAATAAACTAACTTAAACTTCCAATGTTACATTTCTTTAGACATGTACCAAAATTTCCCTATTTAACAAACAACATGAAAAACTATAAATGAGCCATAACAGTAAATTCACACTGATAAAGATCACTATTTTATTTGATCTTCATAATTATATGAGATAGTAATAACAAATGCTATTTCATTTTATAGCTTATAATATTCCACCTAAGTAATATTATGTGAACTACCTATATTCATGAAACTAAAAATGAATGATACAATATTAGAATGAAAAACTACTGAATCCCAGGCCAGAATTCTCTCTCTCTCTCCCTCTCTCTCTCTCTCTCTCTCTCTCTCTCTCTCTCTCTCTCTCTCTCTCTCTCTCTCTCTCAGCAGAGACAATAGTTGAGGAAAGACTTAAGAGGTCCGCTACCCTATAAAACTGGTTTACAGATTTCCAAGGCTTCACAGTATTGACAGAAGGTATTAAGGAGACTGGTCTATGCGCCTTCTAGAATTTGACTTAAACTAAGCCTCACACAAGAAGACAGAAACTTAGAAAAACATGCAGATTTTTCAGGAAAGAAGACTTCATTATGCATTTATTTTAAGCAAAGACTTTAGAATCAAATAGATTTGGATTCAAATCAAGGTACTACCATTTATCAACTGTGTGGCCTTATGAAATTTATTCAACATCTTTCTCTTCCATTTTATAATCTGTAGTATAAATATAATCCTTTATAATGATTACTCTACTTTTCAGATGAAAAAAACTGTATGAAAACATTCAACTTGGGGCCAGGGGCACAGCAAGCTCTCTGGGCTCATCTCTCTTTCTTTGCCCTAGCTCCTTTCTAAATCATTCCATGGATAATTTCAGGGAGATTCAATATACCCTAACTTTAATAATTATCTCTACAACTCTAAACTACACCCTATTGTTCCTTTATCAAAGCAGATGGGCAATTCTCTCTGCATGGTACACATTATCATGCAAACTGTCATCTTTACATTTCAGATACTTTCTTTGTTCTGTGGTAACATTGGAGCCTTTTCCAGGAGAGTGACTAATGCAACTGAATTCAATATGGAAACACTTTCACAATTGTTTCCATTGCCCTGATGAGACTCTTACTCAGCTTTTCCTTCCCACCCACTTTACAAGAACCTCCAAGGGGCCTTCCTTAATGGAATCCCTGCAGATGTGCTGTTCTGTTAGGGACTCCTCCAAGCACTTCACAAATAACACAGGACTGGGGGAACAGCTCAGCTTTTCCAGGTCGTTAAACATTGCTTAACTATTTTTCAAATGTTTTGGTGTCAATGAAAAACAAAAACAAAAACAAAACTCAAATGCTTTTGGTACCGAGCACTGGTTCCGTTAATATATTATACCCTGAATATTCGAAGAGACTCATTTATTCTGAAGTCATCTGTCAACTTTCCTCTAAGAGCTTTTTGATGTCCCAGCAGCTCCCTCAAGCTCTCTGGGAACATTTCAGAATTTCTTCATCCAAGTCCGGCCATCCCCTTGCATTAGACCCTAGAAGCTGGATATTCAAATTTAGGAATATAAAGAGGCTGTCAAGTCAGATTAATTCTTGGCAAAATCATAAGAAATACTGTTAAGCTCTCTCGATTGGAGAGTTGTGAATTCTGTGTAATTTTCCAGGATGAGGACATGGGATAAACAGTGCTTCCTTGCTAAGATTATCTTTAGGTAAGGATATGTTTTTTGAATACCAGCAAGGGTTTTGGATCCCAGCCCATAAGATCTTAGTTCTGAGAGCTCCCAGAACAAGCAAGTCTAAAAGACAGAGTGAGAGGGTTCTGGCCAAGGGGATAATGGCAAGGGTCACTGGGAGCAGGGTATCTTTGTGGACACTGAAGATGCAATCCGTGCTCCTAAAGCCCTGTGCTCTTGGCAGGGAGGTTTGATTTGGGCTCATACATGAGAAGACCATGTCCAAGCAAAAGTGGCCAATGACATGTCAAACCTTTCTCCATCATTCTGGTCATTCCTTGGTGGGTAATGACCTTGAAGAAAACCAAGGGGCAGGAAAGGACCTTCCACTTCTCTCACATCCTCCTCTTGAAAGAACAACATCTTTACATAAGCAGTGTCCCAGGGGGCTTCACTAAGCCAGAACACAGCTTTCATCCTCTCTCAGCTGCCCTAACCCAAGGGGAAACCACAGCATTCTCCAGAAAATGGATGAAGATTTAGGGCTAATATTAGAAATTTCAGAAACAATGGCAGGATGACAAGAAAATGTCTTCTGAAGAGAACATTGTCTTTCCTTAAACTGTGGAAGCCTTGTACTAAGAAAAGCACACTACTAGAGACCAAAATACTTGGATTCCAATCTCAGCTTGAATTTTTGCTCGCTGTGTGACCCTGAGCTTGGCCATGGCCCTGACTGAGTCTTGGAATTTTTTGAGGAAGGTGAGGAAATGTCTGAACCAAATGAGATTGTAAATGTTTGGAGAGGCTTTGGAATTCACAAAGCAAACACTGACAATTATCTTGTTACCCTGATCAAGCAGATCATCTTATTTCCATCTCACAGATTGAAGAAACTGAAGGTCAGAAAGATAAAATTACATTTCCAGTGAGTCAAAATTAGCAGGAATCAGAACTAAGATTTGTAATGATTTATCCTGAGTTGCTTTTGATGATCTCTGCATTGTAGCAAGCTACCTTTATCCCACAAAAGAAAAAAATTAAGTGCGGTGTGACTTTCCTGTTTGTGCCTGTTTTTTTGTGATAAGACCATTTAACAAGAGATCTGTCTCAACAAAGTTTTATGTGTACAGTGCAGCGCGGTCACTGTGGGTGCAGCACCCTTCAACGGCAGGTCTCTAGAACGGGTTCATCTCACATAACTTACATTTTATACCAGCTGAATAACAACTTGCCCTTTCCTCGCCTCAACCACTGGCAAATACCATTTACTTCTCCACTTCTAAGAAGTGGACGATTTTAGATATCTCATTTGAATGAAATCATGCAAAATTTGTCCTTTTGTGACTGACTTTACTTAGCACATGCCTTCAAAGTTCATCTATGTTATCCCATATGACAGAATTTTCTTCTGATATTTCAAACAACTGTTTCGTTGTTGTTGTTGTTGTTGTTGTTTTACTTTATCATTCATTTCAACACTTGCCCTTAAGTGCCTTATTCAGTACACTGAATTGTTCTTATAAAATATACCACTAAGGGAGACACACTGATTACTTTTTGCCATTGTTTTTAATTTCTGCCCCCCTCTTTATTATTTGCTTCCTTCGAATTTTTGGGTTTTCTTTTTCAAGTGCTTGAAGTATAAAGTTATTTACTTGAGGTCTTTCTTCTTTATCAATGTAGGCAATTATCACCATTAAGTTTTCCTCTTAGCATTGTGTTTGCCCCCTCCCATAGTATGAAGTTTGTAAGGAGTTGGTATATTATTTTCATGTTTGTCTGTAGATATTTTCTTGTATTCCTTTCAATTGTTTCCTTGACCCCTTGATTGTTCAGGGGTTTAATGTCCAAATATTTCTCATTTTTCTAGCTTTTCTTCTGCTGTCAATTTCTAATTTCACCTCGTTGTGGTCAGAAACAACATTTGATGTGATTTTAATCTTAAAATTTTTTAAATATATTTTTATAACTAAACATGTGCTCCATCCTGAAGAATGTCCCATGTGCACTTGAGAAAAGTATACCTGTTTTTCTGCTGGGTGGAATGTTCTGCATATGCCTATTAAGGACATGTGGTTTAGAGAATTATTCAAATTAACTTGTCCCTTATTAACTTTATAACTGGATATTCATATCCATTACTGAAGGTGGGGTATTAAAGTTATCTACTACCATTGTATTGCTGTTTATTTCTCCTTTCAATCCTTTACATATTTTAATGTTCTGATGTTGGGTGCATATGCATTTATAATTATTATATCTTCCGGTGAACTGACCCTTTTGTCTTAATATAATGTTCTTTTGTTTTTTTCTTTTATGAAGTTAAAGTTTTGTGCTATATCAGCTGAAAAGAAGCTATTATAACTTTAAGATGTTTTATGTAAGCCCTATGTTAACCACAAATACCTGCAGAAAATACATAAAAAGAAAGCCTGCAAATACAAAAAAAAAAAAAAAAATCAATGAAACACAGAGAAAGACAGCAAGAGAGAAAAGAGGGTCAAAAGAACTGCAAGACAGAAAAGAATAAACAAAAAGAGAATAGTGGCTCCTTTCTTACCAATAGTTACCTTAAATGTAAATGAATTAAACCCTCTGATCAAAAGATAGGAGGTAGCTGAACAGTTGAAGAAAAGAGTCACCAAAATGCTCCTTACGAGAGACTTACTTTAGATTTAAGGACACGCACCTGCTGAAAGCAAGAAGCCAGGAAATGGCATTTCATGAAACGGAAGTCAGAAAAGAGCTGGGCAGGCCACAGTTGCATGAGACTTGTCACTGAGTCAAAAATCTGCCACCACGTCCTTGCTGATGCCTCCCAGGCACGTCGCAGTCTACTGCGACACAGCAACTCAGTTGCTTCAAGTAGACAAAGACTTTGGGAATTTTTTTCATGAATTCATATCAACATGGTGATAAAAGGACTGTCTGCTCACATGGCGGTCACTCCCAAACCATGACTTTTGGGCCTGACACCTGGAGGGTCGGCAGCCACAGCTCAGGGGACATCGCCGCAGAGACACATAGGGAGGCCACGGGCAGCAGGGAAAGGAGGGGACTTCTGTGTGGACTGAGATTGAAAGATGAGATCAGGGAGGAGCTGAGGCTGACTTCTGTTCATGTTAGTCTAGAAAAGGATGAAAAGCGCAAGGTGGGAAGGTCATTTAGGCCACGTCACAATGTTGGTAAACTCATAATAACAAATGGTCACATCAAAGTGTCCCATTCCCATTTTTCATCCCTCGTCTCCAGGCTGTGGGATTTTACAACCCTCAACAGATCTCACTCCTTCAGCAGTGCCCCTTCACACCCCTACACGTCCCCAGAACCATCTCCACTCTCTGCAGCTGAAGGATCTAGCCTGGACATTGTACGCATCCTGTATTTTTCCAGAAAGCCAGATCCATCTCTATGACTCTACTCTCAGACTCAGGTCTCTTCGTCCTTTCCCGCGTCTCCTCATCCATTCTGCTAGAGAGAACTACACAGTATTTGCACTAACAAGAAACTCAAGTAATCTAAGCACACAGTAAGCAATGATGGGTCCCAAGTGAAAACAAAATGGAAATGAATTGCCAGAGGCCCTCACATGAAAACACCTCTGCTCCTGGAGCCAGAGTCCTGTCTGGCACCAGAACCACATACAAACACACAGCACGTACTCCACCAGGACACAAGCTGTGTGCGACTGTGTGCGGGAGAGTTTATTTCCATCAAAATAGCTTCAGAGCCCCTTACAGCAGGAAGAAGCTTCAGCTGCGAGATAAAGGACCAGCAAGCAGGGGTGTGAGCTGGAAGAGAAAGCAGATTCAGAGACCAGAGAATGCAAGGGAAAGACTTGAAAGAGAGGAACCCCCGCCCCCAGCACTGGGCAAAGGATGGAAGGAGGGATAAAAAGATGAGGCTCCTGTGCTGCTGATCTGAGAAGCCACAGAAGCTGCTGAGGAAGGAAGGCAGCCAGGGACATAAATCAGAATGGTGACTTGGAGAGCCTGTGTTCACACGAGACTCATGTAAATGTGTTACAAAGCTGATGAACGGTTTCTCCCATGCAGTACAATGTCCAGGAGGAAAGAAACCCCACAATGGGACCAGCACAGCCCCGCCCATCAAAGCCTGAACGGCAGAGGCTGTGTGTGGGGGACATGAGGGGGTTAGCGCTCTGGCCCTCCTCTCAGACAAGCCCGGGTCCGAGTCACAGCTGCGTGACCTCAGGCACATCACCGGTGTGTCGCATCACCTGTCTGCCTGAGTGTGCTTGTCCTAAAGCAGAGATACAACGTGTTTCTGGTAGGACGGCGACCAGAGCTCGACGCTTAGAAAAGAAACAAGGAGGGCAGATCACCCTCGCTCACACCGGTGCTTCTGGATGCTTTGTGTGATCTGCAGGATGCCCATCTCATCTCACCTTCCAAGTTCAGAGCTTGTGTTCTTCAAGGCCAATCCAACAATCACCTCCTCAAAATATGTCTTTCTTCAGTTGTCCAGAGAATCACCCAGGATGTTTCCTTCATTTCTCTGTCTTATAATTCCACTGAATGACCTTAGTCACTACTGCACACAGTCCCGTCCTCAATATACAAAGGACCCTGCACCAAATAAAAGCTCAAAAACTTGTCAATTGAAAAAAAAAGGAAAAGAAACAACAAAATAAGGCGAATCTTAAAACAACTGGGAAAACATCTCAGAGCCTTCTACAGAAATGAAGAGGAAAGCAGTGTAACAGCGATTTCCATTCCAGTCATTTCTGGGGTTTACACAGCCCTTTGATTGCTAGTGCTTTACAACAGCTGTGTACAGTGGGAGACAAAGGGTCATTATCAATGCAGTGGTGTGAGCACAGGGCCAAAGCTGGACTGCACCTGAGTTCCCTGCCTGCACCTGAGACCTGCTGGCTGGATGGCTGCAGCATCTCACCTGTTTCAGTGTGGGCAACAGTTGTCCCCATCTCATACACTTTTTTAAGGAATTAGCTAAATTAAGAGTAACACGCTTAGTATAGCGCCTGGAATATTAACTTTCATTATTAGCTTTCTCATTTTACAGGACAGCAAACCCAACCCTGAGTCCCACAGAGCCTTAGGTGCCTGAGGATCCCAACGGAGAAGCGAGGATCTAGATTCAACTCAGGACACTAGGCGTGAGCTACGGGTCTTTCTGCCTACACAAGGGTCTCCCTGAACCCTGCCCCCTCGATTCAGTTGTCAGTGGAACATTCAATCAATACCTGTAGGACCAGGAGCTCCAACAAGGTAAGTCCAAGCAAGATTAAGTAGAGGGTTTGGATTTCTTTGAGGAACCCAAAGAGCAGAACCAAAAGTCATCAAAAGCATTAAAGGAGTGAAGGAGAAATGGTAAGTACAACACGGGCTGTGACACCTCCCCAACTTCTCTCTCCTCTTCACCTGCCCGAATACTACCAATCATTGAGATGTGTCCATCAGTCTCCACAGAAACAGAACCAACAGAAGAATCTGTATGTGTATGTACTCTTCCATCTATTACCTATCACCCACCCATCCTTCCATCCATCCAGCATCTTTTGTGGAATTGACTCAAGCAGTGGTGAGACTGGCAAGTCCTAAATCCATGAGGCAGGCTAATCGCCTGGAAACTCATGTAGGAGTTAATACTCCAGTCTTGAAACAAAACGTCTTCCTCTCTGGATACTTCAGTTTTCACTCGTAAGATCTTCAACCGATTGGATGAAGGCCCCCCCCCACCATTAGTTAAGGGCAATCTCCTTTACTTAAAGTCAGTTAATGATACATGTCAACCACACCTACAAATTACCTTTACAGAAATGCCTAGACCAATGTTTTACATAACTAGGTAGCAGAGCTTAGTAAAGTCAACACAGTAAATTAACCATCACAAATGTCCACTCACATGTTTCTTCCTTGACCACACCCTTCCTTGGCCTCTCGAAGCAGGTCAAGATCTCCTATTGTACTTTGAGGGCAGCCTGCAGTTCTCCTTCACGGTACACATTAAAACGATCACCATCATTTGCAGGATGATTTGCTCCAAACACAAGAACCATTAAGGCAGAGGCCGTTTCTATCTCCAGAACTCATGGAGCCCAGCACAGTGTTTGCTCTCAGTGCAGAATCACATTTAGTTGCATGCGAGAAAGTTCACCTTTTTTGGAGAACTGGTCTCTCTGGGGGATGATGGCAAATTTGCAATGGATGCATTGGGCTCTCTTACTTTAAAATCTATTTCCATCCTGCTCATCACTTTCCAAAATTGTTGTAAAACAGATTGGGAGAAATTTTGTTTCCTTCTAAGAGAGAGAGAGAGAGAGAGAGAGAGAGAGAGAGAGAGAGAGAGAGAGAGAGAGAGAG
>RJWH01010916.1:0-14478 GCA_004363575.1 Solenodon paradoxus | reverse complement strand
AATGCCTGGGAATGTTCCTGAGAGAGTCAGGACCAGGGAGTTAGGTGGAGTGGGGGAGGGGGCCGGGGTGGGGGGTGGTATGTAAAGAGGAGGGGTAGTGCTGGCAAACCTCTGCCTTTTGCGTAAGAAGGGGAGGAGTTGCGTCAGTGTGAATGCGGGCCAGGCTGCACTCAGAAGGGGGGCAGGGTATGTCCCAGAAGCTGGCCTCTGAGAGCTCTAACGGGTGACTGCACCAGAGTCCTTGGAGGGAGGCTGGGGGAGGTCTTCCGTGTAGCCATGGGGGAGGGGGCAGCGGTGCTGGCTGGACAAGGAATCAGAGGCCTAGGAGGTTGGAACTGTGGAGGGGCCAGTGGGGGTGGGGGAACTATTCAGGGAGCTGGCCTGGAGCCAGGGGCCAGTCCCAAGGGGGTGAGCAGAGGCCTGAGAGCTCTGGGCCCCATTCCAGCGCCTGACCTTGAGTCACCATGCAAGTCGGCACTTTTCCTACCTCCATCCAGACACCCATCAGGTCTCTGTTATCTTGGCTTCCCGTTTTACAGAAAACTGTGTAAAAGTGACTCTCCTGACCTACCTTGCCCTTCCTACAGGGCTGGTCACTCCCACACAGCATCCTGCAAGCCTCCTGGGCCTCACGGAAGCTCTTGCCTGCTGTGGTTGGTCCCCCAGAGGCAGCCGCTCCACAGCGCGGGCAGTCTGTACACCTGATGACACCGAGGATAAGGGCTTGGAGGCCTCACCTGGCTCTTGGCCTGGGCCTCTTGATTTGACTGGGTGTGTGCGGGGGGGCGGGGACTGCACATCTTTCTTAAAGAGAGAGCATTACTAGGAAGGGCAAGGCACCCCCTTGAAGACACAGAGGGGCCCCAATCAGAGGGCACAGGTCGCCTGAGGGGACAGGCAGGAGGTACCTGAAAAGGAAGCAGAAAAGTTCTGAAGACACACTCCTACTTCACAGTTTAGCCTGGGGGCCAGCCCTGCACAGCACCAGTGATAGGTGACATTTTGTTTCAGAATGCATATTTACAGTTGCGCTTTCCTTCTGCTCGGCCAAACTGAGTCTTTTTTGTGCCTTCCCCAGCCTGGTGTGTCTGAGTGGTTTATACTCATTTACGATGACTGAGGGGCCTCCGCTGAGCTGGCCAAGCAGTCTGCCAGTCCCTGAACGAAGTGCAGAGCCATCTCATCCTGGCATGCTCGGGGCCTCCTCTCTTCCGGGCACTCATAAGGGGATTCTTTAGTCAGTGGGCGTGCTAGACCCCACCAGAGGACTACCCCACCTGATCCCACAAGGCCTGGTTTTGGGTTCTCCTGCAGCTGCAATAAAGCATGTTCAGTGGGCAGGGACATTGGTACCTGGAATACTACCCTGCCTAGAAATCTCAACACAATGCAAAATGCCCAGCTAGTGACAGCTCAGAGCTTTAGAGTCACACACCTGGTGTTCACACCTGGCCTCTACCAACTTTCTGGCAGCTGCATGACACTGCGCAAGGCCTTTAACCTCTCTGCACCTCAGTTTTCTCATCCACAAAATGGGCCTAATGATAATATGGTACTCAACTCTTACTGTCAACCAGTCACCCATTGACACGATTTAAAAGGCTACTGTAAGCAATGCTTTTAGCACAGAGCCCACTAAACACTCAGTACATGTGAGCGGCTGATGCTAATATTTGGACCAGGTACAGCGCTAGAATCTCCCAGAGACAGGTCAGGCCCTAATGGCCGTCCACCCACGCCCACTTGTTGAGTCGCAGTTTTCCTGTGTCAGGTTTGCTGAAAGCAAGGCCCACCTGCAGGGCATTCCCTGCACTGGGCTCATGGGTGGGATGATTTCACCCACCTATTTTAAGCTGTTCTACATTTTCTTTCCCCACGACATGGCGGTGTTTACACATGGGAGGACAGTCCCAGTCAAAACAAGATGAAAATACACTGCTGGCTGGGAGCCCTGGGCTAACTGGTTTCAGGTCCTCTCCCAGCTGTCAGCACCTCACAAAAGGGCCTGGGGGTGGTGGGGGGCTGTCCAGTTCTACTCCCCTGCTCCCCTCCATTGACTCAGTTCTGCCTGGTGTCACGGGCTTGACCACCCCTTGGTCAAGCTCCGAGCCTGAGGTTTTGCCAGAGTTTTACAAGGGTAAGGAGGGGGTGCTGAGGGGCAAGGACTGCCCTGGCCAGCTTTGGTGTGAGCATTGTGTCTGCTGCCAGGGCGGCCTGGTGCACAGGCGGGGAAATCAACTGCCAACACAGAGTGGCGGAAAATGGCCAAAGAAAGCTCCCCAGCAGTCTGCCCTTCTGCCTGGCACATCCCCGACTAGACTGATTCCTTCGGGTTAACAGAAGGCTCCTGGTATAAAGGAATGATGCCCAGGGAAGGAGAACCCATCAACACCTTATCAGCCGTAGCACCTTCCTAGAGGTCTATTTCTTAGCCATGCTCACTTGTAATGGAGCTTGAGGAGGGCCTGTCCAGGGAGGGAGCTTTGATGAGAAGCACTGATCCCCTGGACAGGGAGCCCCAAAGATAAATGTCCCCCAAAGGGCTGAGGTTTATCCATGTCCCTCTTGCCATCTTCAGAACGGCTTGCTGGTGTTGACCAAGAAGAGAAGGAGAAAATCTCTTCTATCGTGAACTCCGTTACCCTTCGAGCTGCGCGCTCAGGTAGTTAGATTTCTTGGCAGTGAGCCCAGGAGTATTGGGGACATTTCTCTGTCCCCTCAAAGCCCCAGGTTTGCCAGGACACGTTGTAATGCCCCAGCCTGCGCAGCCCCGTCCAGTCTGTACTCAGTCAGTCTGCTCCTTTCTCCCAGACCTTCTCCCACCCGCTATTTGCACCCCACTGAGCAGGTTTTCAGGCCCTTTACCTGAGAAAAAATGAGACCACTCTTGTTCCGAGAAATTCTCTTCATTTTAACGGGGATCCTGCCGACTGCAAACCCAAGGGTGACATTCATCGTGAGAATTTGCTTCATCTGGGTGGGGGTCAGGGTATTTTTAGGCAGGATGGGTTCCCCCTCCCCATCCCACCTCCCACCACCACCATCATTCCGGTTAGATGGCTGTCAGTTGCTCAGAATCAGACTGCTAGTCTGAAATCCCTCTTTGATGTTGCTGCCAGCTGAGATTTGGCTGCCTGCTCCTGGGCTTCATCACCCTCCACTGCTCCCAGTGGCTGTTCTCTTCCCAAATGACCTCGCTGCTTCAGCTGAGGGTCGAAAATGACCCAAGTCCCAGCATTAGTGGAGAGCCAGGATCGCACACATGGGTGACTTACTCCTTTTTACTGAAGAGGTTGGGCCTTGGTTCTAGGTCATTAGTGGCCACTTATTCAATTAAATTGTGTTTAGGTTGGGTTTCCCAAGTATGTTTGCTTTTTGCCTGTCTGTCGGTGTTTTTAACAGCAGGAATTGCTCCCAGATGATTGTCCCCAAATTAAGGTGTTAATGGAAGGCAAGTTTATGAATTTGCCAATAGTTCTTCCCCACTGGGCCCATTAGCAAAATTCGAACTAACACTTATCCAAAGCTTCTCTTTATTTGTTAAGCACATGTTGATCACAGTGAGACTGTGCCAGGCACCAGTCCAGCCCTTGGGGGTCCGGTGGTGAACAAGACAAACCGTTGCCTTCACAGAGCCCCTCGTCTAGTCTAGGAAGCCAGTCTATGTTCTCTTAAGACCTTGGACTCTGTCCACTTTTCGTCGTGGTCTCATCTGGCAGTGCCTTTGGCTCTGCTGGAAAGACTAAAGGTCCAGCTGATTGCTGATTGTTTGTGCCATTGGAGAGACACTCAAGGCCAAAAGGTTATGCAAGTAACAAGTCCTGTGTACAGGGCAAGATGAGTAAGATCTTCAAGAGACTAAATGTAAATGCTGATTCCGATTTCACATTGATCCTTCAAACATTTATCTTCCACATAAGCAGCATGGATAAAGTGAAGAAACATGATAACAAACAAACAAAAATATTGGAACTGGACAGAAAATTAGAAACACTAGACTTTGAAACAGCATTGTGAGAAGTGCTCTTGGGCAAGCCATTTTGCCATCAGTGTCAGGGGCCAGGGCCCTTATCGTGGTAACAGCACATTCACATGACCGTTTTTCCTCTAAAAGAACTCAGCTATGCCACCTACAGGATACCCACCCAGTCCGGAAACATGGACATCAAAATAGATACCTGTCAAGGCCATCTTCATTCTTTAAAAAAAATGTATAATATTACCTCTATTTGAGACCGTAAGGTGTTCATAAACACATACACCTTATGGGTGAAGAGCTGGAATTACAGGGAATTTAAAGGCCTTCTAAGTAGTGCTCCAGCTGGCTGGTGGCCAAGGTAGAAAAAGAACTCTGACCTCCTGGAGTACTTTATTCTCACCTGACTACGTTCATTTAGAACAGGTACTGGAGCAGCATTTCTCAGGGAACACCTCCCCTTGCATGTGCACTAGGGGAGTCCTTCACTGTCATCATCACTCTCTGTCTGAAGGCTCAGGACCAACTCTGTAGGCCAAGTCCTTTATTGCAACTGTCTGTTGTGGGAGAGAAATCACCTAATGACATGACACATGTCTCTGGATTTATCTCCTGACCACACTTACTCCGTGGTTCCTCAAGACATCCGAGGAATACCTATGAAATTCCCTTCTTCTCAACTGCTGAGCTAGTCACGGTCTATACTTGGCTGTTCCTCAGTTTCCATATTTATTTTAGTTCTTCAGCAAACTCCACGGTATTATTAGTTTTAGCAAATAACAGGATGTCAGAACTGTTGACCAGGATTCGTTACCTTGCTGTTAGAGCTCTATCCCAGGACATAGGGGCCAGTGTTCCTCTTATTTTTTAAGGTGTATGAGCTTTGGCAGGAAGCCTTTCCTGGGCAGGCCCACCGTGCTAGCCAGTCTATAGGCCTTTAAGGCCAATTCCCCGCAGATGCTCCACCCACAACGACCTGGGCATTTCTAGCATCGCTTGGCGGTACAGAGACTATCTGTAAGCAGATTTTTCAAAGATTCAATGCAAGTACTTTGAATCTTCCACGTTTGTACTTTACCCTTACCATCTTGCTGGGGCCTCGCGAAGAAGTCTGTCTTTGCTCCAGTGACTTCAAGACTTCGCATTCATGCTGTCAAGAAGGACCGGGGTGGCATTAGTATTTTAAGTGGGCCCAAAGAATATCCAGGCTTTTGACCCAAAATATCTTTCTCTTCCACCCCCACCCGCAGCACCGCCTAGCTCCAGGAGCAAGAGAAGAGGTTAAGAGGGTCAGCCTGTTACTGACAGGCAACCAGGAAGTCCAGGCCTTGGGGGAAGCATAGCCTTTGTTTATTTAAGCCCCAAACCTTGCAGGCAGTGTAAATTAAACATAAAAATAAAATAAAATACCAAAACACAGGCCGGATGTGTACCACCGGGAGCAGCGAACTCCCCCTTGGGAGAGGGGAGTCCGTGAGCAGTGAGGCAGCCCTGTTGCCAGGCAGGGGTTCACACGCAATGGGGTGGGGTGAGGATGGTAGGAGCTGGGAGTACAAGGCTTGGATCTGGGTGGGGATGGGCATGTTTGCAGAGATCCTGGCTCCAGCAGCCTCCAGAGGGGCCAATGAGTCACACTCCTGCAGCCAACCTTCGAATAGAACTGGGCTTGACCCCAGTGGCGGTGACAGCCACTGGGCTGCAGCAGAGCTGACTTCTGTGAAAGGGAGGTGGGACTGGTTAATGAACCACACTGTGCTGTCATGCTGTTGGAGAAAATTCTTCCTCCTGCCCTGGGTGATGCCCACCCTTCATGTCCTCAACCTCCCAGCCCAAGAGTTCCCACTGACAGCTGTGAAGTGTCTTGGAGGCGATCTGTCCCTCCTCTCCAAGAGGAAACATTTGCCAAAGATTGAGTTATAAATCACAACAGGTTTGGGTTATCCTTTTCCTCGCAGCTGTCATTTCCATTCTGACCAAACTCTCAGGAGTGAGAGAGAAAGATGGCCCAACGAGACTGTGGCAAGCCGTCGAGTGTGAAGAACTCCAGGAGAGGCCACGAGAAGCCAAGGGTAGGACTTGGCTGTGGATAGGGCCTGCAGTAGTCAGGATAGGAGAGCAGCTTGGACTGAGGGCAGTTTTTCCCTCGGTGCCCTTCAAATCCCACTTCTGAGGTAACCAGTCACACAGGGCTTCTCTGCCAGGATCAGCTCTAGTTAGAACTGTCCTTGTGCGGAGCCTGTGGGAACCATTCCTTAAACGTTCCTATGATTGATTGTGCACAAATGGTGCTCATTTTGATTTCTCTTTCATTTGAACGTCTGTTTGACAGCTTTGGGTGTCATCTGATAACATCTTTAGATGGGGACCTGGCAGCATCAGGACTGTGTAGTGTGAGACTTTAAGCTGGTCCCCTCTGTACTCAACTGACCACGACTCTAAGCTTTCCCTAGGGCCTTGTCACCTATGACCTCTGCACAGCAGCGCGATAGATGTCAGAGACTGCAGTGGCCTGGCTTTGAGCATTCTGACCTAGTCTAGCGTGTCCTGCCTGGCCATCTTGCCATATCCTGTCGCCTTTGGGATCAAGGGGAAGCTGGCAACAGCAACAACAGAGATTGAGAGAAAGGAGATACTGAGGGAGAGTAGAAACAGCAGAGAGAGGGAAGATGGAGGGAAGGAGAGGAGAGAAGGGGGAGAGCGAGCGAGAGAGGGAAAGAGCTATATTGTGGGAAGGAGGTGGAAGAGACAGGTTCAGGGATAGGGAAGAGCAAGAAAGAGAGGAGAGAAGAGGAGAGGGAGAGGAGAGGGACAGAGAATGAAAAAGAATGATGCCCTTCTGCCTGCCTAGCTCTGTGAATTACACTTTGTGAAAGGCTAAGAGGATATTTGCATAAATGTGTGTCTGCTTCTGGGCTTCTCTTTCTTTCTGATAAGGTGTGTGTGTTTCTTGTCAGCAATTCTCAAACCAGGCCAGGAGACCTTCCTCAACCCCTCCCAGCCCTCTTTTGAAGTCCCTGGTGCTGGTCCCATGACTGGGGGCCCTGCCCTAGGAGGAGCCAGCCTTGTTTCTCTTATTTCTTTCTCTTCTGGGAGTAGTGTGTCCCCTGCCCCTCCTGCCACAGCCCCCCCACCTCCCCACCCCCAGCTGGCAACCCTCTTTCCATCCAGGAAGTCCCAGGGAGGGAGGTGGAGACTGGAGACTAGACAGCCTTTTTCACCCTTTTCACAAGTCATACAGTCCCCCAACAGAGGGTGGAGAAGCTACCTCAAGTGAACAGCTGTGCTGTGAGGTAAGCGAGGGCCTCGAGTACAATGCGAGGGCCCTGGGAAGCTCTGACTGCTTACCCATCATCACCCAAGAGCCCGAGCACCTGAAAAGGCCAGCATTATTGCCGTCATTTTGTTTCCCGGGGAACCTGGACCAGTTCAAAGCTCACCCATTCTATGGCAGGACCCAAAATGGAACCAGGTGCTTACTTCAGAGCCCCGGACCCCTTCAGAGACCCTTCATCTGCTGGCTCTGCATCCCCAGAAAGACCTTCCTGGTTCTCATCTGCCAAGCATTACCAATAGCCTCAAGTCCTTCACATGCCACTCAAAGCAGCCCTGGCAACTGTCAGGAGAAAATGGCTTGCAATTTCGGCTCTTGGGACTGTTCCATGGAGCAGAAGGGTTTGGGAGGCCTTGCCAGTGTCTCCCAAACCCAGATAGGCTGGTAGCCTGTGGCTACAAATAAACATGAAGGGAAGCTCCATTCTTGTTACTCTCTCTCCTGGTCCCTGGGGAGACTGCAGGGGGCCAGGATTTCCAGAGGGTGTGCCTTGACCCAGGGTACTATTTGCCTCCCCAAAGATTCTCAAGGGTCTGGGAGAGCATAATGAAACAAGGGTAAGAATGGGAGGAACCAGCCAGAGAAAGAAGGACAGGAGATTGGTCGGTGGTAGTGACCCCAGAACAAAACATGGATCCCTTTCTGAGACAGGACAAGCATCTCAGCGAATGAGGACTTGTGCTCTCTTTCCTTGGTTTACAAACCCTGGGACTTCAAGAAGGGAATCTAAGTGAGGGACCCCTGGCCCTGTTGGCCACAATTCCATAGGAGCACTTGCACCCACCGAAACTCCAAGCTTTGTGGCTGCTGTGTTATCTCCTTCTAAATGGACACAGGCCAAAGGGCAGGCTGGGGAGAGGCAAAGCACACTGTGGAATGAAGTGAGGCCCTGGGATGGCAGTGGTGTGGTCCTCCTGAACCCCAGACTGCCTCCCCTAGCACCCTCAAGTCCTAAGATTTTTTTTCCCTCCAAAACCAACATTTCACTGAGTTCTAACCAATAAGGAGACTTTTGAATTTCCCATAGGCCTGTGATATTTTGGAAGGAAACATTTTTTTTTAAAGGAAAGGTAGCAGGCAGGAATGAAGGTGAGTAGGCAAGTATGCAGGAAGAGAGAGGAGGAAGAAGCATTTCATTCTATTCAGTTGTTCACCTTGGTTGTTCTAGCCGGCCCGGGGATGTAAAGCCGGGTCCTTGGACTGAATGCAGACTATGCCCAGCAGCTACTGACTGCACTGGGGCTCACCGGAAACACCATTTTTGACTTGTCCTGCCAATTTGTTTTATAAAAATGTCCCTGAAATGTGCCTTGTGCTTTGAAGAGACAGTCAATCAATGGTGGGCTGAATTGAGTTGAACTGGATGATCCTGGCAACTAGTGTGGGAAGGGGGAAGAAAGACTTGGTTCCTTTTTATCCGGCTTAATTTTACAAATCTCCTTTTCGAGACTATCTCTTATACTTATTAGATGGGTAATGGTGGTGGCAGGGAGGAGGGTGAAAAATAAGAAGAGGGCTTGGAAAAATTATGGAGGTAAATTTTCCCAGCTGCTGCAAGGCATAAGGGGAAGGGAGACAGGCATACATATTGACATAAGGTTCGTGAAATGTAAGATCCACTGAGCTAAACTGCATTGCTGGAAAAGGTTGCCAATACTTCCAGTCCTGCTAGGACACCAGGACAAACTGTCTCCCCATAGTTAGTGCCCAAAGTTGGGGTGATGGAGATGGTTCGACAAGAGCCATTTTGGACTTCTCGAAATGAGAGGCAGTGGGTGGGGAAGAATGCCTTGTCAATGGGGTTTGGCTCTGCCTGTCATTCTTAGTGTCACTCAGAGATTGTTCATGATGCTCACATGAGACCCTGTGGGGGAGGGAGCTGAAAGGCACAATTCATCGCTTCTGCCATCATCAGTCAATGCCAAGGTCACACCCAAATCGGGTGCCAGAGCTGCTTTTCCCAGAGAGGACCCATCTCCCACCCACCCGCACTTTCTACATCTGTGACCAACTGCATCCTTCTGTTTGCCTGGCCCCCAAGTCAAGGTTCTGGGCCCTGGCCCTGCAGGGCAGTTCACATGACCCACAGAGGACAAGGCACTTTTTCTGC
This sequence comes from Solenodon paradoxus, assembly GCA_004363575.1. Classification (NCBI taxonomy): domain Eukaryota; kingdom Metazoa; phylum Chordata; class Mammalia; order Eulipotyphla; family Solenodontidae; genus Solenodon; species Solenodon paradoxus. The sequence continues at coordinate 5,061 of RJWH01010916.1, read as the reverse complement.
CACCGTCTTTCCTTCTTGCTTCCCTCCTTCTGGACTTTGGGGATTTTCCATGAAGTCAAAGTCACCATGTAAGTGGGAGCAGCCTTCCTGTCTCTAGTCTTCCACACTGGACTGGGACCAGAGGGAACGAGAGAAGATAAAGAGAGAAACAAGGACAGATCAAACGATGGCATTTCAGCCTCCTTTTTCCCCCAGCCTCTTCCGAAAAAGGGACAAGTAAGTAACTAGAAGTTGACAGAGCTTGAGGGAAGGGGGCCCTCGGTGGAGGAGTAAGTCTTCAGGGCTGGTTTTCAGCCCTCCTATTAACTGGGCTACTGATCCAGTGCTCAATATCCTTTTTGATTTCCTTTTCCAGCTCCTAACCCAGTGTTTGCTTTGTGGCTTGTCCTGCACTTCTTGCATCGTGTCTTTTTCCGCTTCTCCTGACACAAGACCCTGTGTTTTGCTGGCAACGTTGCCGAATCTTTGGGTGGAACATTCCCTGTAGAAAATAAGGAAGACTTGCCTATAAATAGTTTCCTTTGGGCTGCGTGGCACACAATGCTTCAAGTGTGACAAAAAGGGAAGTGAGATGTCCCCCCACCCCCGCCCCCATGGCCGTCCCCGCACCCACCCTGAACCTGCTCCCTAGCCCTGGTCAGCATGCTGAGATCCGGCCCACAGACCGTCCTAGTCTCCCTTCACTGTCCTGGGGAGCCCAAAGCAGGAAGGACTCTTTTCCTCCAGAGTCTGACTTCTGAAGTTGAACAGACCTGTGGGAGTGTCTGTACATTTCTTCCAGCTCAAAAGGAACAACTTCCCAGGGCCCCTGGCATGCAGGGAGTTGGCCTCTTCTTTCTTCCTCCTTCACCATCTTGAAGGTCACCCCTGAGAGAGGGGATGGCCAGCTGTGTCTGTCTAACTGCAGAATCCCATGGCCTTAGAGCTAGAGACCTGAGAGGCAGCAAAAGACCTGTCTCATCAGCCGGGTGCTGGCTCTGGGCTGAATCTGGCGGATGTTTGGAGACATTTTCATATGTTGGGGTTGCTGAGTTGTTGAATCCCTAGGCTACTGTTTTTAGTCGGGAACCCACCTCCACAGGACATGAGGACACCGGGAGTCTGGCGGATCAGCACTTTAACTCAGAAAACTTCGATCAGATCACAGAGCTCTTGTACAGTACAAGCTTCTACTCTTTACAAGGTTTCATGCAGCTACTGTGAGCAGAAGATTGTTTTAATACGTCCAGAGTTAAACAGAAAAGAAAGCCTTTTGGGGTCCTCCTCCTCCTCCTCATCCTCAGCCTTATCTTTCCTGTCCTAGTTGTTCGAGAATTTTTCTACTGCAGTACTCATCCCATTGTGTTTCCTTAACCAGCTCCATCCTGGGATCCAGCCATCGTGCTAATGGAGGGCCAGAAGGCTTAGGAATGAGCCCTTCTCACTGGCTGGTGGCTGGAGAACTAGAGGTGTAGAGGCAATGGGGGTTGGGTGGAGTGGAGTTTGGGCTGAATCTGGGACATCTTTTCCAAGTAGTTTTTTAACTAAATGCCTGATAGGTGCTTATTTTCTTGGTGTTGGCTGCATTCTCCTAAAAGCTGAGCGCAGCAGGAAGGAGCGGGGAGTTAATTAAGGATGCTAGTTAGTAGGGCCCTAGGAATGAGGTTTGAGTAGACTGTGATTGTCGTTGTTCCATGACTCCATCTCGTATTAGGGATATTTTGTGCTCCAGGACCACATACTTACTCCATTTTGTAAGCTACCGGTGGGATGACTATTTCCTAGACAGAAAGAGCTTTCTTTGAAGACTGCATGGCTGCCTTTTGAAATGAATTGGTGAACACAGCCCTCTGAGGAAACTCTTAGGAAACTCACTGGATATTCTTCCAGTCCCCCACAAGGGCCACAAGTCTCCGAAAAGTTGGCTGTGTCCACATAGCTCAAGATTGGTTTCCTAGTAGAGCTGTTGGCGTCTATGGGCACTTCTACCCCTCACCCCATCCTTCCTCCACTTTTCGGGCACTTCCATCGCATCCTCCCACCTCCATGATTCACTCATTCTGCAAACCTATTCCCTGACCCTCAAGTATGTGAAACAGGAGCAAACTTGATCTCTAGGGCAGGAAGACCTGGGCTGGGATCCCCTCGCCACAATTTGTTAGCTGTGCCACAAGGTACTCTCTCAGACTCTGGGTTTCTTCGTTTGCAAAACGATGGGGACAGTATCTCCACCTTAGGGTTTGTGGGACAGCCAACACCACCGTGTCTGGCCCAGAGCTATTATGTCAGTGTGTCTCCAACTCTAATTATTTTTAAAGAAAAGGTTCAGACAGGAATGAAGGCGAGTAGACAGGCAGGCAGGAAGAGAGGGGAGGAATACACACTTTATTTATTTTCATTTAGATGTTCATACTGGTTGTGTCCCCCAACTCTGGACCCAGGATGCAAATCCAGGTCCTTGAGATACATATGGACTGCGTTCCTTCACAGATGGCTGACCTAACCACTATTCCACCAGGGCACACCATGCAGCTTATTTTTTTAACTGAAGTGCAATTAACATACAATTCAAATACAGCCTGGCTAGCATACTTAGCCCTTTCCTTTCTCTCCCCAAACTGTCTGACTTTCTCTGCCTCTGTCACTCTATAAGGGAGTCCCTGTTTGAAAGACCTTTTTTTTTTTTTTTCTGTTCTATGCCTCATTTTTCCTGATGGTGTTTTCTTTTTTTTTTTTTTCTACCAACTCCACTTATCTCTCCCCTTTTCCTGTCATCATCTCATTAGGAATCTTAGGGTAGAGAGCAATAGCTAGTTTAAGAAAGATTTACAAGGCCATGAAAGTTCAACTCGGAGACCCTTCCTGGACCAGGAAAGCTCTTTGTGACATGGAGGGTGGATTATCATATCAGGGAACTCCAGTATCAGTTAAGCTCCCAATTTAAGAAGGAATTTTTTTCCCCCTTGGCTAATGTTCTTGATGACATATCAATATAGTCTGCACTTTATTCTGTCTACTGCACAGGGCTTAGTGCAAAAACACCTTGTTCAGAAAAACTTGTGGACTTGAAGTCAACAGAATTCCCTGAGATTAGTTTTGTCTCCCACCTAAACTGAGGTGAACTAGTATACCATGTGGACTAGTGCAGCAGCTGTGCTTGGATAGTACTATTTGTCAGTCCTGTGAAAATAGAATGGCCTTTGTCCACACACTGCCCCTGGTGGGGCCCGATGGGAGACCCTGGTTAGAGTGAAACAGATTTGTCACTCAGTGGCATAAAATCACCAACGGCCTGGAGAAAATCAAGGCCGTCGGACTGGGCTGAACTGGGGCCTTGGCCAGAGTGTTGGTGCCTGGCACCTGGTTAGGAGAAATATCCTGAAGCAAATAATAATTACCTTCTTTTATGATAAGAGGCCCCAGTACTTTTCCAGGAGCATGACTGCATGAGGGTATTTCTATGAACTGCAGCCTGAATCACAAACTGATTCGTGGGTACTGGTCCTGACTTCATCCAAACTATTATATATGTAGTGGAACCCAGTGTTCTCCTTATGGTCCTGAGTGGCTGTGAATAACACTCCCAGTTTCATCACCTGTCTGTCCCTTATTCTGTCTGGATGCAATTCTGCTTCTTTCCACCAGGTGGCCTCGCGTAGGAAAGAGCAGGAGAGAAGGCTCTCAAACCTCGGATCCCTCTCCCGCCTCTTTTTTTTTTAAGCTTGAGGTTGAAAAGAATGAAAATATATTTTGACAGCAACATTTGCAACTCTTGGTAGGCACCAATCATTGCATTTTCCCTATCACTTGGACTCTTGTTCCTGAATGCCCTTTATCCCTATATATGGCTGGACCTATCCCAGAGCAGGTGTTGTCCTGGGAGGGCTTACATATAGCCTCGGTTTGTAGTTTTGTCGTCATTTGCTGTTTATAGGAAAGAAAATCTTGTTTTTTTCAAAGGGGCATGAGATCCTGGATAACGTTGAATGACTTTCTTTGCAGAGGAGGGTGTAGAGACCAGAGAGGAAAGGGCTGCCACCTCATGGTCACTTCGGTGCCCATTCCTCTACTGTCTCCTCCCCACCTCCTCTGTCACTTGCCTGGCCCCTAGCTGCTCCCTTGTACGTGTGACTCCCCCCACCGCAGTTCCTAGACACTCTCCTCTGCACATGCCCATCAGCATGCACATATTAGCTCGGACCCATGCACGAATCGTGTGCATGTGCATGTCACAGATCTGCGCATGTGTCTGTGGACAGACAGGTACCTCCAAAGAAGGAGGTGAGTGGACAGCTGCTGGAGTTGGGGGCAGGTGGATGACACAGCTGGCTGGCTTAAAGACATGTAGGTGGCAAAGTGGGTGCGCAGGAGAGAGGCAGAGAGGACAGCAGTGGGAAGATGGGCGTCTTGCTGGTGGGGGTGGGTGCCCAGGGCACACTGCAAAGCCATGGGGGTGTGCTAGCCCACACCTCAAGAAATACTTTTAAAAAGCTGGAGCCGCCCTCTGCTGAATGCTTTCGACCTCCTGTTTTGGCATTTGGACTCCAGTTTGGTTTTTTACCAATCTCCAGAGTCCTCTTTGGGGATGCCAGTTGGCACAAGAAAGTGCTGAACTGTTTACAGTCCCAGCCGAAGATTCAGGGAGGGGATGTGGTTTAACTGGGCCACAAAGGCCGGTACAGGACTCATTTGCATGGCCCCTGACGCCATGTGACGCAACCGGCTCCTCCTATATAAAGAAGCAGGAGCCGAAATATCTCCGACTCTGGGTTGGACAGGCGGCCTTGGAGTTTGTGACACACTAAGGGACACCCCTCGAACCACTTCCCTTCAACTCTGCCTGGCTTTGGGTCCACTCGGCCGCCTTCGCCCAGCTCCTAGCCCCAGGGCCTGACGCACAGAACCCAGCCCCGAGCAACCCGCGCGCCAGCCGCCCGCCCAGCCCGGCCAGAGCTCCCGGCAGCCCGAGCCATGAACACCGAAATGTATCAGACCCCCATGGAGGTGGCGGTCTATCAGCTGCACAATTTCAACATCTCCTTCTTCTCTTCCCTGCTCGGAGGGGATGTGGTTTCCGTTAAG